>ML405410.1:0-33665 GCA_005239525.1 Nicotiana knightiana | reverse complement strand
CACTACATTGGCCTTCCCCGGGTGATACAAAATAGTTAAGTCATAGTCCTTAAGAAGCTCTAACCATCTCCTCTGACGCAAATTCAAGTCCTTCTGCCTTAGCAGATACTGCAAGCTACGATGATCAGTGAAAATCTCACACTGTACCCCATACAAGTAATGCCAAATCTTTAAGGCATGAACAATGGCAGCTAACTCAAGATCGTGCACTGGGTAATTCTTCTCGTGCACCTTCAACTGTCTCGACGTGTAGACAATCACCCTACCGTCCTGCATCAACACCGCTCCCAAACAAACTCTAGAAGCATCACAATAGACTGTGTAAGAACCCGAACCAGTAGGCAACACCAAAACCGGAGTTGTATGCTGACTTGAGCTTCTGAAAGCTCTCCTCGCACTCATCGGACCATCTGAATGGAGCACCCTTCTGGGTCAATCTGGTCAAAGGTGAAGCAATAGAAAAAAATCCCTCCACAAAGCGACGGTAATAACCCGCCAAACCCAGGAAACTCCTAATCTCTGTAGCTGAGGACGGTCTGGGCCAACTCTGCACCGCCTCTACCTTCTTCGGGTCCACCTAAATACCCTCACTAGAAACCATGTGATCTAAGAAATCTACCAAACCAAGCCAAAACTCACATTTGGAGAACTTTGCATAAAGCTTCTCCTCCCTCAATCTCTGCAACACAACCCTCAAATGCTGAGCGTGCTCCTCCTGGCTACGAGAGTACACCAGGATGTCATTAATGAACACAATAACGAAGAATCAAGGTAAGGCTGAAACACACTGTTCATCAAATGCATGAACGTGGATGGGTCATTGGTCAGCCCAAAAGACATAAACAGAAACGCATAGTGGCCATATCTGGTCCTGAAAGCAGTCTTCGGAATATCAGAATCCCGAATCTTTAGCTGATGGTACCCAGACCTCAAGTCGATCTTGGAGAACACCCTAGCTCCCTGAAGCTGATCAAACAAGTCATCAATACGAGGCAAGGGATGTCAGTTCTTCACCGTAACCTTGTTCAGCTGCTTATAGTCAATGCACATACGCATGGAACCATCATTCTTCTTCACGAACAACACCGGTGCACGCCAAGGCGACACACTAGGCCGAATGAACCTCTTATCTAGGAGTTCCTGAAGTTGTTCCTTCAATTCCTTCAACTCTGCTGGGGCCATGCGGTAAGGGGGAGTAGATATAGGCTGGGTATCTAGCAGTAAGTCAATACCAAAATCAATGTCCCTATCAGGTGGCATGCCTGGCAGGTCTGTTGGGAAAACGTCCGGGAATTCACGGACCAAAGGAACAGAATCAATGGAAGGAGTCTCACTACTAACATCCCTCACAAAGGCCGGATAAGACTCGCATCCCTTCCCAATCATATGCTGAGCCTTTAGAAACGAAATCACCCTGCTAGGCACATACTTCACCGAACCTCTCCACTCAATCCTCGGCAATCCGGGCATAGCTAAGGTCACGGTCTTGGCGTGACAGTCAAGAACCACATGACATGGAGATAGCCAATCCATCCCCAAAATCACATCGAAGTCAACCATGCTAAGCAATAATAGATCTGCCCGGGTCTCCCGACCCCCAATAGATATAATACAAGACCGGTACACCCGATCTACCACAACAATATCCCTCACCGGAGTCGACACATAAACAGCTGAAAACCAAGACTCAAGGGGCGTATCCAAGAAATGTGCAAATTATGAAGAAACATATGAATACGTAGAACCAGGATCAAATAATACCGCAACATCCCGGTGACAGACTGAGATAATACCTGTAATCACTGCATCTGAAGCTATGGCATCTGGTCTGCTCGGAAGTGCATAGAAATGGGCATGTCCTCCACCTGACCGCCCCCCCCCCCTCTGGAGCGGCCTCTGGCTGGCTGACCTCCACCCTTGGCTGCCTGAGCGGGTGTTGTAGAAACTGGTGCTGAAGCTGGAGGCTGGCTCCTGTGCTGAAATGAACTACCAGAAAGACGGGGACAATACCTCTTGATGTGACCCGGATCCCCACACTCGAAGCAACCCTTCTCAGCAAATGACGATGGGGACTAAAGGGAGCCCCTGGAACCAGAGTAGCTGCTAGATGAACCATGTGCTGAGGAACCCTGAACTGATGGTGGCCGGGATGAGCTCTGGGCTGGAAGTGCACTAAATGAGGAACGGTCCGGATGAGAGCTACGGGGACCGTGTCCTGATGAAGCACCACTGTAAACTGGACGAGCTGGCTGAGGAGGCCTAAATGGTCTGCCTCTACTATGCTGAGACTGACCTCATAAGTGAACACCAATATAACTAACCTCTTGGCCTCTCTCTCAACGCGCTCCTGGCGGTGCACTGACTCAATCTCCCTGACTATTTCAACTACCTCCTCAAAAGAAGCACCGGATACCCTCTCTCTGGTCAGAAAGATCCGTAGCTGAAAAGTGAGACCATCAACAAATCTCTGAATCCTCTCCTTGTCTATGGGAACTAGCCAGATGGCATGACGGGCTAACTCAGAGAACCTCATCTCATACTGCATCACGGTCATCTCTCTCTGATGCAACTGCTCGAACTGTCTGCGCAGCTCCTCTCTGCGAGACTGTGGTATTTACTTCTCCAGAAAGAGAATGGAGAATTAGTGCCATGTAAGGGGCGCTGCATCAGCGGGTCTACGCCTTTCATAGGCCTCCCACCAAGCAAGTGCAGCTCCTGAAAATTGGAATGTAGTGAATGGAACCCCACTGGCCTCAAATATCCCTGTTGTACGTAGTATCCTCTGACACTTTTCCAAGAAGTCCTGGGCATCCTTGCCCTCTGTACCACTAAAATTCGGAGGTTGGAGTCTACTGAACCTCTCCAACCTACGCTGCTCATCATCAGCTAAAGCTGGGACCACATAAACCTGTACCAGAGCAATCTGCTGCACTAGGGCTGCCCCAGGTGTCTGAAGTTCCTGGGTGACCTGCTCAGGTGTCCAGGCAGCTGGAGTCTGGATGCCTCCCCTCGCCTGAGAAGTAGTAGCAGTAGTGGACATAGCGACGACATGTGCCAAGATGGTGCACACCGTCAAAATATGGGCTAGAGTCTCCTGAAGACTCGGAATCACAATGGGCACTGCTGGTGCCTGAGTCTGCCCTGCTGGAATCTCAACTGCGGGGACCTGATCCTGCGCAATGGGAGGGTCCACAGGTTCTGCCCTGGCTGCTAGGCGGGCTGCACCCCTCCTTCTGCCACGGCCTCGACCTCGGGCTTGTCCTGCTGGTGTCTGGTCAACCACTATCGGTAGCACGAGTCCTCACCATCTGTGAGAGAATGAAAACAACAGAAGTTTAGTTTCAGAGTTCAACAAAGTCGCACGACAAAATTCAAAGATGTGGGATTTTCCTAAAGGTTCTGTAGCCTCTTGAAGATAAGTACAGACGTCTCCGTACCGATCCGCAAGACTCTACTAAACCTGATCATGACTGGTGGGACTCATTTAACCTAAGGCTCTGATACCAACTTGTCACAACCCAATTTCAGAGTCGTGATGGCGCTTGTCGTTGGACCAAGCCAGCCACCTATCTAAACTAAATTAGAGGCACTCATCAGAGAAATACCATTTTTAACAAGTCTGAAATCAATAATAATAGCAAGTTTGAATTTGAAAACAGATTTATGAGAATCAGGAACCCATAATCCTACTAAAACCCGGATCCAGTGTCACACAGTCATGATCTGCTAATACATAATACACCCTGAAAAGAAATGACTAACATAATCTGAAAAATAAATACGACAGGTAGAATAGGAAGAGACAACGAGATCACGGTCGCCAGCTGCTACCTCGTCAACTCTGATAAAAACTGCTGCTACTCACTGACCAGAGGTGAATTCCAGTGTATTTGGATCTGCACACAAGGTGCAGGGGATAACGTGATTACACCAACTCAGTAGTAACGAAACTGAACTACGGGCTGAGAGGTAGTGACGGACTGAACCTCCGATAATTCGAACAACAGTATATAACTTGGACATGACAGTAATATATCAGAAAATAAACAAGATGCATCAATTTGTGTCCGTAGCCCTGCATATATGCATGAATGCATATATAATCAAGAATAATGTGTACTCAGTAAACAAACTCTCAGAAGGTAGTCCACTCAGTACTAGAATATGGCCTTCCGGCCCAGGGAAAGTCCATCCCGGATATAAACTAAACGCAAGTGACACAATCACCTAGTACTGAGGAAAAAGGTTGATCCATCCCCACAGAGAAGATCTATATCCGGAACATAAGCCTCACGGAGAAGGTCCATCTCCTGAACATAATACTCGGACAAGATCCATGTCCAGGGAAGATCCATCCCTCAATCTATGTGCGCTCACTAGGGGTGTAAAGACTCCGGAGGGGATCCTATAAGCCCAAGCGCTATATCAAGCCAACGAAGGCATGATTCCAGGGTCGCTGCAGTGTGTAGTCCGACCTCATAATTGTCTCAAAACTAGGCTTCAAGCCTCACTCAATCAGTACCTTCCAGTCTCACTCACAATGCTCTAACATATGAAAATCAGCCCAAACCAATGATGATATGTAATAAAGTAGCAACTTACGAGACTGAGACATGAAACATATACTATAACAGGACTGAGTACATGAAAACAATAATCATAAATAGAGACAGCAATAATCGATCGTTCTGGTCTAAACATATCGTCGTGAAGCCTTAACATTTATACTTAGCATGATTTCTATTGCATTCAAGGTAAATGCCACCTTCATAGTACAAATATAAACCTGAGATAACCATTAGACAGTTCCATGGGATGAGCCAGGCTACAAATATTCGGTGTACACCAGCATGCCCGTCACTTGGCAAGTGCGTCACCTTAATTAAGATCAAATATCAGATAGTTTGGGGTTTCGAACCCCCAGTTTCAAGTTTGGAAGCGTGACTTACCTCAAACCCGACTAATATACTACTCCGCAGTGCCCTTACCTCTAAATTTGGCCTCCGAGTGCTCCAAATCTACCAACAATGAGAAGTATATCATCATAATAAGCTAAGGAACTAATCCCAATCAAAATTTATCAAAAACACTCAAAAATCCAGAATTTGGTAAAACCCGTCCCCCGAGCCCACATCTTGAAACTCGATAAAATTTATACCACAAGAAACCTCGTCCTCCCAGGAGTCTATACATACCAAGAACACTGAATTCGGCGTCCAAATGACCCCTAAAATCTCCATTTTAAAGCCTCTTAATCCCAAGCCCTAATTACCCAGTTTGCACTGATTTTTCCCTAATTTTCCACCATAAATCCGATCTTTAATCACATATAAACGAGTTTAGAGTCCAAAAACCTTACCTTAATAAAGAACTATCGAATCCCCTCTTCAAAAACCCTTCAAAAGCTTCAAACCCGGATTAAATATTGAGAAAGATGGCTAAAATTTGCGAAGGCACGCTTTTATACTTTCTGCCCAGTGGTTCCGCACCTGCGACCACTTACTCGCACCTGCGACCACTTACTCGCACCTGCGGATCCCAGGTGTGCACCTGCGGAAAATCCCAAGGACCTCAACTTCCACAACTGCGATCGACCTCCCGCACCTGCAGCCTCGCAGGTGCTGCAATTACCTCGCACCTGCAGAAACTCCTTACTCAGCCAAACTTCCGCACCTGTAGAGCCATATCCTCTCCTGAGGGACCGCACCTGCGGCTACCCTTCGCAGGTGTGAAAACACCAGTAACAGCAACATCAGCAATAGCAAAAACCATTCCAACTCCCCGTTAACCACCCGAAACCATCCCAAGCCCCTCGGGACCCCAACCAAACATACCAACGCATCATATATGATCATTCAAACTTAGTCGAGCCTTCGAAACATTAACCACAACATCAAAACTCCAAAAACACATCGAATTCAAGCCTATGAACTTTGAATTTTCTAAATTCCACCAACGATGCCGAAACTACCCAAAACAACTCCGATTGACCTGAAATTTTGCAGACATATCTAAAATGACATTACGAACCTGTTCCAACTGTTAGAATTCCATTCCGACTCCGATAATCTATTTTCCACTGCCAACCGAAAATCGCCAAAAACTAACGTTTGCCAATTCAAGCCTAATTCTACACCGGACATCACAAAAATATTCCGAACACACTCCTAAGTCCCAAACCACCTAACGAAGCTATCTGAGCCATAAAATCCGCATTCCGAGGTCATTTTCCAATAAGTCAACTCCGGGTTGACTTTTCCAACTGTAGGGCTACTTTTAGAGACTAAGTGTCTCAATTCCTCCTATAACCACTCCGAACCCGGACTAACCAACTCTAACACATCATTAACAGTCTAACTAAGCTACAACAATGCAGAAACAATGAAAATAATGCATGTTCCACGTAACGAGCGACCGGGTCGTTACAAATATATTATGTTTTCTCTCTTTTAAATCTTTCATAATCTGCTGCTCAGTTCATACTTCTCAATAGCATACTCATTTGGTTCGAGGGCGACCTTGATCGAGGGCCAAAGCCGCATATCATATTTGGTTTGCTCTATTTTTTATTTACAGTTAATTCTAACATCAATTTGCATATTTTCCGAGTTTGTGCCAAGTGAAATCACATATCCTTAAAACCAGTTATAAATTTAATTGTTATCCATTTTTAAGGGTAAATAAAGACATTTATTATGAAAGACTTTAATTAATTTTTTGCTTTTATTTAATTAAAATGAAAATTCATATTAAGATTTATCAAAATAAATATAGTTAAACCTAAATAATAATCTTAAATATATCGTATGATGACTTGCTTATGCTTGTGACTTAAATATACTAACTCCATCACTTAATAGAAATTAAAAATTTATTTCATAAATCACAAATACATGTTAATAGCACTACGGTCAATGTGACAAGTGATCAATTATTAAAACATAGAACAGGAATAAGGACAACTCTTAAAAATGACATCATGAAAGTTTAAATAATGTAAATAAATTTTTTGAATAAAGTCAAAATATAGAAACCTATACTGTTAAAGAAATATGGCACTTATCAAATTCTTTTGTACAGATCAAACTAAAACAATAATTTAGTGAAGAAGACATGAGTTCTGAAAAAGGAAGATGAGAAACAGATGAGAGAGTTTAAAAAAAAAGAAAGAAAGGAAAAGAGTAAGGCGTGGTAGAAAATAAATTGAAAAAGGAAAAAAAACATGTATTGACTTGAAACATAAAAGTGTTAAATTAACGAGGAATAGTTTGGTAAATATAAATTTATGGTAAAAATAATTTTATCTAGAAAGAATTGAAAAAAGCTAATTTACAGCTTCTTCCTAACCGCTAGAAAACTGCTTATGTTGTTGCTAAAAAGGTTTTTTGTTTCTATTTGTCAAACAACTCAATTTCCAAAAAATTGCTTTTAGTCTCCAAGAAGCTTGACGCCTCGGCCAAATAGTGATACAAGCTAGATAGTTATTGATAATAGGCTAAATTTACGTAGTTTAGCATATATTCATATTCTAACTTAATGATGCTTCACTGCCTTAAGGATGTTAAATGATATTAAAATGGCTCTAATTGGTGATTTTATGTTTCGCAGGAGCAAAATACGCTTATAAGGACCTAAGATGGTGTTTGGAGCTAAATTGAAGGAGAAAAGCCCCTTGGAGTAGTTAACGTATGAAAAGAAGGAAGAAATTCGCTGGGACAGACTATAAGTCCACTAGCGCGGTCACTAGAGCGCCCACTAGCACGACCACGCTAGTCCAATTGCCAGGGACAGAACAAAACTCCATTAGCGCGGGCACTAGCGCGATCGCACTAACCAGTGATCCCCGGACAGAACAAAAGTCGACTAGCGCGCCCAGTAGCGCGTTGACTAGCGCGGGGCGCTAGTCCCAGGTGTACACGTTATTTTCCGGGGGTAAATTTGGAAGTTTGGGGCCATTCCACTTAACCTATATAAGGTTCAACTCGCCCAAAAGAGAATCTTATCAAGGTTTAGAGTCTTGTTCAAGAAACGCAAAGGCAAGAGGCAAGGAGGGAAATTGGGCATCAATTCTCATCTATCTTCCTTGTGATTTTACCATTGTTAATTTATTCTTTTGTTATGTTCAGTACAATTATGAGTAGCTAACTTATTTAGTCTAAGGTTTTGGTGGAACCCGTTGAGGACGAACTTATTGTTATATTAATATAGTTTGCTTGGTTTTCATCTCTATTTGTTCAACTACGTTCTTGTTGTAGTTGATTGAAGGGCCCTCAATTAGCTGTGCCTATTTAGTGTGTATATGCTCGAGAGAGAGTGCATATTTAAGTAATTGTTGAACAATACCACTCCCAAAGTATAGGGGAGATCCATAACCGAGGGCTTAAAGGTTGGGTTAGAGATAACGATACCTTGGGTGCAATCTAAAGTAAACTGTAATAAAAGTCAGCTAGCATATCTTGAGAGAGTGCGTCTAGTAAATTATCATAATTGCTCGAGAGAGAATTACAATAACATGAGTGTTCATGATTGATAGAGATAATTAGGCCATACTATAGGGAATATACAAGGAGAGATTACATCAATGGGGGAAACCATAACCTTAGATCTTTCTCACATTTGTTTACAACTTCATATTAGTTATCTTTTAGTTTACTTAATTTCATTCAGCTGTAGTTAGTGAAAATACAGGAAATTGATATTCATAACTTTTGGGAAATTGATTACTGAGAATCGAGTGAGTCTAACAACAATAATTGATAGGTTAATTCCCCGTGGGATTTAACGGTGTTATCAATTATAGTTGGAACAAAATATAAAAATTCTTAAGTGTAGTCAATTTTCTTCAATTTCATTCAAATATTGAAATTTTAACGTTTGCTGACTTGGTTGTACAGGTGAATGCCTAGAAACTCATCGAGAACTGGTGAAGTATTTGAAGCATTACAAGACCCCGAGAAAGTTTTCAAGGCCCAGAACAGGGCCAACCGGAAAAGCAAGCAACAACTACCAATTGAACAAATTGAAACCGACATGGCAGATCTCAATGACAGGAATAACAACAATGGGGAAGACGTGGTTGATCCAACTACACAGGGTGTGGAGCATGTGGTGCCTATTTTACCAGAGGCGCCTTTATATGACTGAGCACAACCCACGGTGAAAATTTTGGCCACTGCGATAGTAGTCCCTCTGATACAGACTGAGTCCTTTCAGATCACAAATAATATGTTGCACTTGTTGCATAATAAGGGACTATTTTCGGGGTCATACATTGAGGATCCCCAACAGCATCTGATGAATTTCCTATCGATTTGCAAGACTCATAGGCAACAAAACGTCACTCCGGAAGCAATAAGACTGTTGTTGTTTCCGTTCTCAGTGACAGGAGTAGCCCAGCCATAGCTAAACTCGCTCCTTATCAATTCCATTACTACATGGGAGGAGTTGGTTAAGCAGTTTGTGAACAAGTTCCATCCACCGAACAAAAAAGCTCAACAAATTGATGCGATCATGAGTTTTAGACAGAAGCCAACGGAGACTCTGCAAGAAACATGGGAAAGGTTTAAAGGGATGTTGGTTATCTGTCCACGCCACGATATTCCAGATCAAATGTTGGGGAAGCGATTTTATATGGGTTTGGCAGACAGTGTGAAGGAAAACGTAGATGATTCAGCTGGTGGAGCTTTCTTGGGCAAAACATGGAGAGAAATCCAGGTCCTACTTGATAAAATGGCACAGAATTCGGGGTGGATAACCTGGAATGCACCCATTACTCCAGTGGTTAACTCAGTGCCATTATATCCATCCAACACTCTTGCTGAAAACATGGCCACTTTGATGACACAGATGAGCATACTTACTAAAAGGGTGGAGGAGTCAGGACAGAAGCAGCAGGTACATATTGTAGATACTACCAATGAGGGCTTATGTACATCTTGCATTAGTCAACCACTTGGTAATCAGTGAATGTTGAATGTGCTCATCCTCACTACCCGGAAAACATGAACTATGTGTCAAACTATGGGGGCCAGAGACAGGGTGGACAGAATTGGGGACAACAAAATCAGCCGTACAGGCCACCTCAGCAGCAGCATAACAGTGGAAACATGGGCGCCATGAGACCTCATGGTAATAAAGTTCCTTACCAAGGCCATAGTGGTATAATAATCAAAATCAGCAACATGCATATCACCCCCCTCAGCAACAACATGGGGGGAGACAAGAAGATGGGTTTTCCAGGCTTGAAGCAATGATGCAATAGGTTATTGGGTCAAATGCAAAAAGCAGTGAAAGAGTAGATGCACATGAGTCAACTATTAAAAATATTGAAGTGCAGATGGGCCAGATCTCAATGTCTTTGAATAATCGCCCTCTTGGGACATTGCCTGCAAACACTCAGGTAAATCCTAAGGATCAGGGTCCAAAGCAGCTAATGGCGGTGAGTCTACGCAATGGAAGGGACTTAGACTTGGAGCAGGAAAGAGATCGTGAAAGCAGACAGGATGAGACACTGGTACTAGTGCCAATTGAAATTGACGAGTCAACCAACCTGACTAAGGTGACAGTGCAACCTGCTGAAGGAGAACCCAGCGCGCAGAATGAAGCTGAGAAAGAAGTTGAGATAGCCTGGGAACCGGTAGTTGAGGTGGTGGCTGACAAAGAAAAATCCCAAATCACTGGGAAGAAGAGACCCTTAGCACCATTCCCACAGAGGCTGGCCAAGTACCAGAAAGATGAGCAGTATAAAAAGTTCTTGGACATGTTGGAACAGATACATGTAAACATTCCCTTGATTGATGCTCTGAAGGAAATGCCTGGCTATGCAAAAATGATGAAGGACTTGATGTCCCGAAAAATCGATTTCCAAGACTTCTCCACAGTGACCCTCACTCAGACATGCAGTGCCGTGGTGCCCAGACCTATTGCTGAGAAGTTATCTGATCCAGGGAGTTTCACAATTCCTTGTACCATTGGTAACTTTGCCTTTACCAAGGCACTTTGTGATTTGGGTTCAGTATTAATCTTATGCCCCTAGCCATTTACAAGAGATTAGGGATTGGTAGAGCCAGAACAACTTCCATGTTATTGCAGCTTGCATACAGGACGATAAAAAGACCGTCAGGCATTCTTGATGATGTATTGGTGCAAGTGGGGAAGTTTGTGTTCCCTGCTGATTTTGTGATACTGGATTGCAGAGTGGATGAGGAGATTCCATAATTTTGGGAAGGCCATTCTTGGCCACAGGAAAAGCCCTAATTGACTGTGAAACAGGGGAGCTCAAGATGAGACTGAACGACGAAGAAAAAACACATTCAATGTGCAGAAATCCATGAGGCGACCAAGTGAAATCGTCAATTGTTCTCTTATTGATGTTGTGGATGTGATAGTGGAGGAAGATGATGCGTCCTTATCTATTGAGGACCGGTTACTGCATGTTTGATGAATTTTGGTGAGGTAAATGGGGAAGAATTGGCAGAATGGGTGTTAGCACTTGAAGGAAAAGGGGTTTGGCCGAGGTCACTCGAGTTTGAGCCATTACATCTAGAAAAGAGAGAGACTCTGCCAACCAAGCCATCTATTGAAGAGCCACCCAAGATGGAGTTGAAGCCACTGCTAGCCCATCTCAAGTACGCGTTTCTTGGACCTAATTCTACTTTACCTGTTATTATCTCATTCAATTGATGTGCAGGCAAAACAACTCTTACAGGTACTCACTGAGTGCAAGACTGCCATTGGGTGGACCATGGCAGACATAAAGGGGATCATCCCGGCATACTGTATGCACAAAATTCTGCTGGAAGATGGGCACAAACCTTCTAGGGAACACCAAAGGCGGCTGAACCCAAACATGAAAGAAGTGGTGAATAAGGAAATCATCAAATGGTTAGATGCGGGAATCATTTTCCCCATCTCTGACAGCAACTGGGTTAGCCCGGTGCAATGTGTTCCAAAAAAGGGTGGCATGACGGTTGTGAAAAATGACAATAATGAGCTGATATCTACAAGAACCGTCACTGGATGGAGAATTTGCATGGATTACAGAAAGTTAAATCTTGCCACCCGGAAAGATCACTTCCTACTTCCCTTCATCGATCAAATGCTCGACCGGCTGGCAGCGAGGTCTCACTTTTGTTTCTTGGATGGGTACTCGGGGTACAACCAAATATCCATTGCCCTAGAAGACAGATAAAAGACCTCCTTCACTTGTCCCTATGGGATATTTGCCTTCAGAAGGATGCCCTTCGGCTTATGCAATGCACCCGCCACATTTCAAAGGTTCATGATGGCCATATCCACTGACGTGGTAGAGGATATCATGGAGGTGTTCATGGATGATTTCTCAGTGGTGGTAAATTCATTCGATGAATGCCTAACAAATCTGACCAGAGTGCTAAAGCGGTGTATTGAGACAAACCTTGTGCTTAATTGGGAGAAGTGCCATTTCATGGTACAAGAGGGGATCGTCTTGGGGCACTTGGTGTCGAGCAAAGGAATTGAGGTGGATCACGCCAAAGTAGATGTGATTGCAAATCTTCCACCTCCCACATCGGTCAAAGCGATAAGGAGATTCCTTGGGCATGCCGGGTTCTACCGACGATTCATTAGAGATTTCTCCAAAATAGCCAACCCTCTATGTAAGTTGCTCGAAAAAGATAACCCTTTTGTCTTTTCTAATGATTGCAGGGTGGCTTTTGAGGAGTTAAAAAAGAGGCTAGTCGCGACCCTGATCATTGTTGCCCCCGACTGGGAGCAACCATTCGAGCTCATGTGCGATGCCAGTGACTATGCAGCGGGAGCAGTGTTAGGACATCATAAGTAAAAGATAATGCATCTGATCTACTACGCGAGTAGGACATTGAGTGGAGCTTAGCTGAACTACACGGTGACCGAAAAAGAGATGCCGACAGTAGTATTCGCCTTTGACAAGTTTAGATCATACCTGATTGGATCTAAGGTGATTGTGTACACTGACCATGCGGCCCTCAGGTATTTGATTGAGAAGAAAGAATCCAAGACGCGCCTAATTCGTTGGGTGCTGCTACTGTAAGAATTCGATCTAGATATTCGTGACCGCAAGGGTACGAAGAACCAAGTCGCAGACCATCTGTCGCGACTTGAAGGTGCTGAAATGCAGTGGAAGCAGAGGATATTCTGGAAACCTTTCTAGACGAGCAGCTACTCGCCACGAGCACGGAGGAGGTGCCATGGTATGCAGACATTGAAAACTACCTGGTAAGTAGTATTGAGCCCTATGAACTCTCATCTGTCCAAAAGAAAGATTTTATCGTGATTGCTGCAATTATTACTATGATGAACCTCACCTGATTAGAATTTGTATTGATAACATGATCCGGAGGTGCGTCCCCGAGATAGAACAATTTTATATTTTGCAGGCTTTTCACGCATCAGCGTATGGAGGGCATTTTGGAGGAGTTCGAACAGCAGACAAAGTTCTATAGGTCGGGTTCTACTGGCCAACTGTGTTCAAAGATGCACACCAATGGGTGAAGGGCTGTAATGAGTGTCAAAGGACGGGGAACATATCTTGTCGTCATGAGATCCATGAACCCGATACAAGAAGTGGATGTTCATACACAATTTTTTCTTAAAATTATTTCAAATTTGCATATATACCTTTAAAATCTGTTTTTATAATAATGGGTATTTTGCCATATTTTTATCAATTTATTTCTAATTTATTCAGTACTTTTATATCCAATAATTACTCATAAATTGCATTACAAATAATTTAAAAATATTTCTTAGCTCAATATATCATTTTTAATCCTATTAGGATTTAATCATTTCACAAATTAGCCAATTTGGCTATAATTACAACAGCTTTACAATTATAGCCTAATTACATATTTTATGCTATTTTAATTCAATAATTAGTCTTTTATATTTTAAACACTATTTAATTACCTTAAATTCACCTATTTAGCCTAATTTTATTTTATATAATTACTAGCTATTTTTATTAATTATTTATCTGATTTTAATGGGTATTTAACAAATAGCCATTCTTATTTAAATTCTAGCCTAAATCAAATTTGGACCTAACCCAATCAATTTGGCCCAATACCCAAGCCCAATCTTTAAAGACACCCGACCCAATTCCCCTATTCAATATGAGTTGTTGATTATTTCAAATCAACGGCCCAGATCANCCCCCCCCATTTCATTTTCCCCCGTTCTCATTCTCTCTCAACAAGTCTCTCTCTCTATCTCTGGTTCTCTCTAGAACCTTCTCATCTCCCCTCCTCTCTGATGGACTCTGTCCATCTTCTCCGACTACCTCCATCACCGGAAACCATGGCCTCTCACCATCTCCTAGCCTATGCCTCATCCCATTCCGGTTAGACACTACCTTGAGGTCCTCAAGTGAACCTGGAGCGGTTCAACTCCCACCTATGGCCTTTCATGCCATTTTCCGGTCATCTCCGGCCGTTCGAGTAAGATCTATGACTTTCCGGCTAAAACTGGTAATACTTTGATGTTTTCTATCTTTTATGGGTTCTCTTTGAAATCCTAACTCTCAAAACTCTCCGATTCTTTTAGATCTATGATAGATCTGTGTATATTTTGAGCTATTTCGTTGTTTTTCTCAAAGATTCTCCGATTTTCTCTAAAACGACTCTTTGTTTTCAACTAGGATTTCATGACCCCGTTTTAAAATGATTTTCCTATGATTTTTCAGTAATATCCTAGGGTATCTACTGTGTTTTAGTGATTTATTTAAGTTTCTCTCTTTTATCTGACTCGTTGTGTTGAAATCCCTAATGTTAGACCTAAAACCCTAAATCCTTGACTTTGTCTTTGATAATGTTTGCATATGTGCTTGCGTCTCATGAACTTTATGATGTTTTACACTATGTTGTTCATCTATGTCTTTGATTTTTTCTTGTTTTTCCTCTTACATTACTGTTTACTCTATAATTCATGTAAATCCCTAATTTCATTTGATTTCACTACTAGGATTTCTGAACTCTTGCCTATTATCTTTTTTAATTCGTGTCAACTTCCTTTAATTGATGTTGTTCCTATTCGAATCGCTGATTCTATGTGATTGTTACTAGAGTCTCTGATTTTTTTCCTATTATGTGTTTACTTCGGGTACTCATAGGAATCAGTACTACTCCTGTTTAACCCCTAATTTCCTGCAATTAATATCTCACTGATCTCTTGTGAGGATTCCCTTACTGATTTACAACCTTTAAACTATTTCCTTGCCTTATTTTGGTCAACTGTGTTGTCACACGAAGACTTATGTTATTTCTTTAATTGATATATTCTGAACCTAGTCTCAATTGCATATCCCATGCTTGTACTATGCTAAGTTATTTCCTTATATGTTATATGCAGTCACATATGGTACCTTTCCTTATTTGCTGTCTGCATAATACCGTTTGAACTTGATTCCTTCAATTAAGGGACACATATACTGATTGTGTACTGATTGATACTCAGTCCCTTAGTTACTGCTTAATTTTGATTCCTACCTTATTTGCTACTTGTTTTCAAAAATATATATATACATTACTTCTCATTAACACAAACACACGAACTAATCTAGTTCAATATCTCTCTCACAACTAAAACTCTATGTTCTCTCTTATGTGCTACTTGCTACTACTTTAAGTTAGCCGGCTGCAAGCCAAGGCTAACTACTGTGCATCTCCTATTTCCTGCTTTGTGTTACTGCTTTCTTCACTTCACTGGTATGTCCTAATTCAAATTTCAGTTCTCAAACCAACATGTTTCTATTACTATTGCAATTTTGTGTTTCTGATATGCTTTTACTTATTATTTTGTTGTTTAACATGTAACTAGAATCCTGCACTCCATTCACATGATAGATTATACTCTATTTGTCATAACCAGCATGGCTTTATGTACTTGATACATGTTCTATGTGAATCTTCATGCCTATGTTTGGTGCATTAGTTTGATTAGGGTATACTCTACTGTCTTGAACTATTTCGTCATGTTATGTTAGTCTAATCATATACCATACTGTATCCCCAATCCCCTGAATCCTTAGGAACTTCTGATTGTGTACTGCCTACTACACGCTTACCCTCAGATGCTCTATATTTGTCACTCAAATCCCATTACCCCTGCTTGTGGTTGCTGGACTATTCTTGGTCCTTTGTGTGATGCTGACCTTGTTTTGGTTCTGAGATTGGTGTCCATGCTCCTTCAAATTGTTTTCATCAGTTAAACTTTTGTTATGAAAAACTATTTCAATTAAATCTCTGTTCCAAAACTGTTTTCCTACTCAAAGTTTTTCAAACTATGTCTAGCACTCTCACTCTGCTCCTAGACCTTTTAAGTTCTGCCCCCTTTGTGTGAGCATTGCTTTGGGACCCCCGAGCTCCCTCTGAACTTTGACACATTAAGGCTGGCCATTCCACACTGCACTCACTCTATCTTGGGTATGAAATCTGGGTGTGAGCACTGCTTGGGATCCCTTGAGGTCCTTAGAGAACTCTAACACACCCGGATTGTGAGAAAGGCTGTGAAACAATACCTGGCATTGAGGAAATGTAGATCTGAGCCTATTCTGTAGGCTCCCTATAGTTAACTTCTTATTTTCTTCTATTTTATTTATGTAATTCATATCCAATAGTCTGTAATAATTGTTTGTAAAACAACTCTGGGGACGGATAGTGAAAATGGGTGGGTGATATGCATGTTGTAGTGTAATCAAGGGTAGAAATCATGTTTTCTAGGTTTACTTTCTTTATGCGCAATAGCGGCCATGTTTAGGTACAACATATGCCAAGCATGCCATGCATTAGATATCATGCCACATAGGATTCATACATACTGTTTTTTTTAGCATCTCATCATCACTTAGAAATCCTGCCTCTAAGGTAAATAATGACATAAAACAAAATAATGTGATTATGTCCTATGTGCATCTTACATGACCTGAAAACATTCATAAATCTTACTCTAAAAAAATGTGTTAACATCAGTTGTTATTCATGCTGCCACCATGTTCCACACTTAGAAAACATGTTCTAAGGTAAACAATACTAAAAACTGCCACCTATGTTTATTCTGAAACTGTGCATAAGGCTGTGATTTTGTGTGCATTTAGAAATCCTGTTTTAGCAATTGCATATGCATCATTCTGCATTATATATCATGTTCTAGGATCGTATGCTTAATTACACTTAGTCTAAATACGGATACCTTGTTCTAACAACTGGTAATTAATTCCTGCATGTTCTACAACACTTAGAACTGTATGTCCTTAGCTATGACAACTCTAAAACTGTTAACCATTCTGAACAACTGTGTATATTAACCCACGCCTAGGCAAACCTTAGGTAATCAACTTAAATAATAAAAATCGGAACTGTCTCCTGTGACTACTGTTTAACTGTCAGCATGTTTAAAACCAATAGGCAAAACTTATTAGGACTTCCTCTCTGAGTTATGCAATAAATATATCTTTCTGTTGTTATCACTTAGACACCATGCTTAGGAACTAAACTTAAACCCAGACCTTAATTATGTATGAGTCATGTTGTTTATGTGTACTATTTGTGGAGGTGCACCTGAGCCTTCTATTTGTTTTCCATGCTCTCCTTTAATTGAAGTCCTATATGTTTTCTTATATGTCGCCTTAGTATTTTTGCCTATAAAACCTGAGGGTCTACCTAGAACCTCCCTTATAGGATAGAAGACCTAAATTCCTCTGGGACTGATAGGAACGGACGGGTATCAACATGCAATAGAGGTCGAGGCGAACACTCACTTTATTTACCTTCACGGGATGGGAAAAGGTAGATATGGATATGATGACCGGTGCGCTAATACCACGTGTAGCCCCTCTTTGAGGAGTGTCATACCGGGTATTGCATTGATGTGATCCATATTACAAACAAACCTAGGATACCCCTTTACTCCCATAAGCATGCTTAGATTATAAGTCTTTTCAAAAAAAATCTAGCTTCCCATTAACTGTTTCAAATTTATATGTGCTTATACCAAAATCCCCTACTATTTGAACCATATTTGTTTACTTTCTAATTGTACAAATTCACAAAAGTTATTTGGCCGGGAACCACACTTGTGGATCCTGAGGGGTGCCTAACACCTTCCCCTTAAAATTTCAAGCCCTTACCCTGTCTCTGGTTATCAAATGTAGTTATAAATGAACCCCCTAGGTGCCCTAACGCACCTCAAAATCGTTAGGTGGCGACTCTTCAAAAAATGCAAACCCCTTTCCTAAAAGGAACGAGTTTTCTCAACCAAATGTCATAAACCCTTTTAAACTGGACCCGAAAGGAGTGCCTGGGGAAAAAGGGGACGCGACAGCATGGTGACTCTGCTAGGGATCTTTAGGCTTTTACCATTTTCAAATTTCTTTGTGAATTTGTACCTCTTCCCATGTGCAATTACTTGTTTATTTCGTTTGAGCCTTTAACTCTCTTCCAAAGTAACTGACGAATCTTTCTTGTTTCCTTCCTTTGTAACCGTTTTAAATTATAAACTGATGTATCTACTACTTTCATGAACGTGCAAATACGTGACTATTTGCTTACTACTTATTGCATTATTCATGATTCAACATTCATACTCAACTCGTGCCAAACAAAATACTATAGCAACGCTTGATGAGTGGTTACGCCCTTCCTATACCTTTACCCCCTAAATTCGGAAAGGCTTATTTGTGGTAAAACTAGTCGATCAGCGGTGCAGTCGACAGTTCCGTGCCTTTCCCCATCGAGTTGTTCGCTCAAGGGTACCAGTCTAAAACCCCAGAGAAACCTTACTCCTTTATACTGCTGCATCCATCATGGTCAAACCTAGCCAGGATAACGTGCTGTCCACACAATAGCCTTTAAGATAGCCTTGTCCAAAAGTCCACTAGGTTTGCATAAACCCAAAACGGACATCATCACATTTTGTGCATTTATTTGGAGAACTAAATGCTTCAAGCTAATTGTTGATGTTAAATAGTCGAGTCTGGAGAGGGTAGGGGCCTAACCTTGTTTTCCTTGCAGAAATATGAGGTACGAAGTCCCCAGATTCGGCATGGTCACCAACATCCACCCAAAATTGCTAAACTGGTGGGAGGACTTACATTCTAGTGACAAAACCCTCGTCAGAAAATATCTGGGTAATCTACCATCCCTCCAGGAAATCAAGCCTAACAACATGATGATAGAGGATATAGGAGGACTGGCCGGTTTAGTTTGGGAAACCCCAGGATTGTTAATGCCTAAGAACCGCACATGCAAGGGTTTCCTAAAAATGATGGATCTGAAAAAGAATGCAGAATTGGTATGCCTAAAGGAATCGTACATCCCTTTTGACTACCTGTATGAAAGGTACGGTCACAGCAAATCATACCGTACCTACCATGATGAATTTGCCATCACATCCTTGGGACACATCCACCGCAGGGTATTTGTATTCATGTTTTTCTTCCTGGGTCTAATCGTGTTTCCAATGAAGAAAGAGAGAATCCATACTAGGTTGGCTATGGTAACTAAGACCCTAATGGAGGGGATTGGTGGGCAGACATTCAGCATTGTGCCCAAGATTATTGCAGACATATATCGAGCTTTAGAGAAATATCAAAGAGGAGCGAAACACTTCGAGTGCTGCAACTTATTACTACAGCTCTAGCTCTTAGAACATCTTCAAAAGGGCCAGTATCAACAAGCGTTTCAGCGAAGGGCGTGGAATGACCACATCGCTTTCCACCACCAAAGCGAATGACTTACATCCTTGACATGTTCACTCAGCCTGATAATGCCAAATATGGGTTGAGCTCTTTGATAATCTAACTAAATAACAAGTTGAATGGATGTTCAAGTGGTTTCCGACAGAAGAGTTCATCACCCGGTCCAGAGATGCACCATTCCTGATACTGATTGGTCTAAGAGGAACATACCCTTACGTCCCTCTCCGAGTCATGAGACAAGAAGGTATGAAGCAAGTCATACCAAGGGTCGACAAGATGAGCCATTTCCAAGATGGCTTCCAAAACGATGATAGTCCTCACAAGTGCCAAGCCCAACACATGTGGCACTGTAAGATCGTAATGGAGAAAGACACCATTGAGCCAGACAGATATCTTGTACCCCTTTCTATTCTGGTTGGTTGGAAGACAATAGGGATGGTCTGGGCAAGCCAGGATTTGTTCGAGGCCACAGGATTATAGATGAAAAGGCCGAGGCGCAAGTCAAATACAACCAGCTGCGCAAAAGGATCCGTGAATGCGAGAGCGAGCACCGCAAGATACACGAGTCCAACAAGAAGCTGATTGAGGAATGGAAAGACATGGCCATCAGTACCAACAAAAGGATAGGGTACTTAGAGCGAGGCATAGTCGAGCTGGAAGGCAAATTCATCAAAAGGGTTGAGGATTGTCAAAAGGCTGAAGGGACCGAAGGTGGACATCTGGCCAGAGCATACCTATTGCTGGGACTTTGCGAGTTGGGAAGCTGTTCGAGGGAGCCAAGTATGTTGAGTCTGGGGAAGGTCCTTCTGGGACCAAGTAGATAGGAATATCTTTCTTTTGCTTTATCAATGTAATAAGGCCAATGGCCATTAATGACCTTCATTTCCTGTTTATTTAGTGTCGTTTTGGGATTCGTCTATTTTTTATCAATGAAATGAGGCATTTAGCATTTTTAAGTTCTCCAAATATACTTGTCGCTAGGCCTACCTCAAGCACAAAGAGGTTCCCAAATTAGGACACACTTTACATTCACGCACTATGTGTTTAAATATTGCAATACTTGTATAATCCTCACTGACTTGGCTACCTTTTGTTTTTGTTTTGTTTTATTTCTTTATTATTCCCCTCCCAAAAGGTTAGTTCGTGCACTTTGGCATCATCATCTTATCTCACAAGGTCCAGGGTACCTCCACCCACTCCTCCTCCTAGTCCTCCTAAAGGCAAGAACAAAGGCAAGAATAAAATGGAAGATTCAAGCAACATGAGGAAGGAGAACACAACTGAACTGGTAGAGGCCACTGATGGCCAGGGTATTCGGGTTCCAAACGAGAATATGTCACAGCTTGAGCAGAAGTTATTGAAATTCCAAGAAGAGTTTGATCAGGTTCGAAATCTGGAAAAAATGTCATTCTCCCTCAACATCCCAGACGTCACCCTCCCCAATATTCAAAATCCTACACCTCCGCAAAATATCCCAAAACAACAGAATCATCCCGCACCTCACCGTCACGCCACTCCACCAAAGAACCAAACTCTCCCAACGCAATGCAATACCTGCCATACCCCAAATAACACTCCACTACTTATCCCAGAACCTCAAAACTCCACAAACGACCATATCTACACCCATACACCGGGCTACCATAACAATACTATATACGTGGAGACCATGCCACACTTCACTCCACCTATCCCACACACACCTGAATCTGATGAAAATGATCTGCTTATTAGGAACTTGGACGAGGAACTTAAAAAGCTGACCAACCGGGTTCAAGGCGTTGAGGGAATCAGGGGAGTTGAAGGGTTGAACTATGGAAACCTCTGCATACATCCCGATGTCGAACTTCTTGAGGGGTACAAACCTCTGAAGTTCGAAATGTTTCATGGTACAGGTGATCCAAGGGTCCATCTGAGGACCTATTGTGACAAGCTGTTTGGAGTGGGGAAGAATGAAAGGATCCGCACGAAGCTGTTCATGAGGAGCTTGAAAGAAGATGCATTGTCCTGGTACATCAGCCAAGATCCCAAGAAGTGGTTGAACTAGGTAAGCATGGCATCTGACTTCATGGACAGGTTCAGATTTAATACAGAGAACGCACCAGACGTGTTATACATCCAGAATTTGAAGAAGAAGCCCACAGAGACATTTCGCGAGTATGCTACTCGCTGGAGGTCCAAAGCCACTAAGGTCAGACCCGCCTTATAGGAGGAGTAAATGAACAAGTTCTTTGTCCGGGCTCAGGACCCGCAATACTATGAGCAGTTGATGATGATTGAGAACCACAAGTTCTCCGACATTATCAAATTGGGTTAAAGGATTGAAGAAGGTATTAAAAATGGTATGGTCACAAATTTTGAAGCCTTACAAGCTACAAATAAGTCTTTATAGTCCGGTGGTGTGTCCAAGAAAAGGGACGTGGGAGCCGTGATGGTTGCACAGAGAACCAAATCCCCACTCAAATACAAAACTTACCCAACACCTCAACTCAAATATCAACCAACCCCAAATTACCAAGCACCCTCACCTTCATACCAAGCTCCACCACCAGCTTATCAGTCATCTCCGCCACCAACATATCAACCTACTTCACCCAAATACTCCCAACCCGCTCCTGTTTACCATACTTATAATTCTCAACCATCCCATTATCAATCACCCCCTGCACGCCAAAACTTTCTTAGACCTTGACCTAATTTTGATCGCAGACCTCCAAAAAAGTATACCGCCATCGCTGAACCCATCAACCAGCTGTATGAGAAGCTCAAAGCTACTGTTTATTTCACACCTATCCCTGCTGCAACCCCTGAAAACCCCTCTCAATGGGTTAACCCAAACAAGTCATGTGCATACCATTCCGGCATGAAAGGGCACACCATCGATGAATGCCTCTCTTTGAAAGACAAGATACAGTCCTTGATTGATAACAAGCTCATTGTGGCGAAGGAACCCGCTCCAAACGTCTGCAACAATCCTTTGCCAGACCATAAGGGTGGAGGTATCCACATGATTGAAGTAGAAGATGACTGGGATCCCGAGGGATCGATCGGGTTGATCGTAGAAGGCGATGACCCAAAGAAACCGGCAATTACTCGCAATCCAATCATAGTCCAGATTCAACCCTCTGAGGATGTTGAGGTAAATATTTCTATACCTCTTGAGCTTGAAGCAGCGTTTCCCACAAAAATCCCAGCACCAATTGAGGTTCAGTTCGTGTCTCCGGCAAATGCACCCGCACCATTTGAGGTTGTAGTCTTGCCACCTAAGGCACATTATCCATTCGAAGTAAGGATAGATGCACCGATCACAGTGGTCAACCACGCCACCCTTCTATACAAATGATGTACCCTAAGACTATATAGTCGAGGCAAGAAGGAAAGGCAAAGTCAAGACTAAAGAAGCTGTCGCAGCACAGGGTATGACGAGAACTGCTAGAGTCTACAGAACTGAACATCTGGCTAAGTCAAGCAAGCAGGCTTCCAATCATCCACCCCTTATTGAGACAGGTCCGGACGACCTTTGGAGGAAATTACAGGCCAAGGAGTATTTGGTCATCGACCAGTTGAACAATACGCCAGCACAAATATCCATTCTCTCTTTGCTGCAGAATTCGGAGACGCAGGGGAGTTCTTTGTTGAAGGTGTTGAACGAAGCATATGTGCCGAATAATATCACTAGCGGGAAATGGCCAATATGGTAGGCCAAGTGTTGGGAATCCATAAGATCACCTTTCATGAGGACGAGCTGCCACCTGAAGGGCTGGGGCACGACAAAGCACTTCATATCACCGTGCAATGCGAAGATTATTTCATCACCAGAATCCTGATCGATGGAGGATCCAGTCTTAACATCTGTCCGCTGATAATACTCAAGAAACTAGGTAAAAGGCTTCATGAGATAAAGGATGGAGCAATCAATGTGAAAGCTTTCGACGGTTCTCAAAGGTCCACCATTGGTGAGATCAGTCTGTGCTTGCAAATGGGACCAACTTGGTTCGAGGTCGACTTCCAAGATAGATGTCCCAACGTCCTACAACTTGCTATTAGGACGGCCATGGATACATGCTGCTAGGGCTGTAGAATTAACGGTGCATCAGGTAGTGAAGTTTGAATGGAACCACCAAGAAGTGATCATTCATGGTGATGGAATCAACCCTATATACAGTCGCTAGACTATTCCGGTGATCGAAGAAAGAAGGAAGCTAGGTGGAGAAACTTACCACCACATTGAACGGGTCAATGCCATTAATAAGGAAAAATGGTGGGATAGCAAAATTGCAAGCATGATGAATTAGCGAGGGTACGAGCCAGGTAAAGGGCTCGGCAAGAACCTCCAAACCTATCAAGATCAAAAGCCATGGCACCACTTTTGGTCTGGGATATGAATATACTTGGCAAGAATACAACGACTGGTCGCCACCTTGGCGCGGTCCTTATTACCCTTTGGAGCAGCCACTACCATATCTGAAGCAGAACTTTCAGCAGGCCGGCATTATCTATGGGCCAGAGAAAGAAGAAGCACTTGCAGCGCTGAGGAACTTGTTTCTGGAAGACGACAACATGGACTATTGCGTTATTCTTGAGGAGGAGGGGGAGGAAGGCCCTTCCATTCAGGTCGTGAGCAGAGGGGCATATCTCAAGAATTGGATCATCAGGACAACCACAGCCCGACGAGCCTCGGGGTAGCAAGGCTAAAACAAGCATTGTGCATTGTGTTTTTTACTAAATGATTCTCTTTTCGCATTTTTAAATTCCTGCAATAAGATCTTCAATGTTCAAAACATTTATTCAATTTATCAAAAGAACTTTTAAGGTTTATGAATCAATATTTATTACTGTTGTTTTCTCTCACTACTTTTTCTATACAGCATTACTATTACTTGTCTTGATGAACCAATGACTGTGACATGCAACGAGACAACGCAACAAACGCACATTGATTTAGAGGAAGATGACATACCTGACGAGATCGTCAAAGAAGTTGAAAATTTTGAGAACAAATGTAAGTCCAACCTGGACGAGACCGAAGTTGTCAACCTGGGAGATTCGGAAAATGTCAAGGAGAATCGCATCAGTATTCATTTGTCACTGTCAGAAAAGGAAAAATACACAGAATTCCTAAGGGAGTATGAGGACATATTCGCCTGTTCATACGATGACATGACTGGTCTGAGTACATCCATTGTGGCTCACAAACTGCCAACCAATCCAATGTGTCCGCCGGTAAAGCAAAAGCTCAGAAAGTTTGCCTGATATGAGCTTAAAAATCAAGGAAGAAGTCACCAAGCAAATCAACGCTAAGGTTCTCAGGGTAGTGGAATATTCAACATGGTTAGCTAACATTGTGCCAGTGCCAAAGAAAGATGGGAAGGTCAGAGTCTATGTCGACTACCGGGATCTCAACCGGGCCAGTCCGAAAAATGACTTTCCCTTGCCTAACATACACATCCTGATTGACAATTGCGCCAAGCATGAACTACAATCATTCGTGGATTGCTTTGCTGGTTATCATCATATCTAGATGGATGAGGAAGATGCTGAGAAAATGGCTTTCACTACGCCGTGGGGAGTATACTGTTATAAGATGATGTCGTTCGGCCTGAAGAATGTTGGGACCACCTATATGAGGGCTATGACCACTATCTTCCATGATATGATACACAAGGAGATCGAGGTATACGTGGATGATGTTATTATCAAGTCCAAGAAGGCCACTGATCACATAGAAGATTTGAGAAAGTTCTTCCATAGGTTGCGGAAATACAATCTGAAGTTGAATCCCGCAAAATATACATTCGAGGTTCCTGCCAATGATTTGATCGGGTTTATTGTCAGCCGTCGAGGGATAGAACTAGATCCATCAAAGGTCAAAGCCATTCAAGGATTACCGCCGCCAAGGAACAAGAAATATGTGATGAGCTTCTTGGGAAGGCTTAACTACATTAGCCGGTTCATAGCACAGGCTATAGTTATATTTGAGCTGATCTTCAAGATGCTGAAGAAGGATGCCGAGACCAAATGGACCGATGATTGCCAAAAGGCTTTCGACAGAATTAAGGAATACTTATCAACACCATCAGTCCTGGTACCACCGAAGCCAGGTAGACCTCTGTTACTCTACCTTGCAGTATTAGATGGAGCTTTCGGCTGCGTTCTGGGGCAGCACGATGAAACAGGAAGAAAAGAACAAGCTATTTATTATCTCAGCAAAAATTCACTCTGTACGAAGCTCGATATTCTCTTTTGGAAGGCACATGCTGTGCTCTGACGTGGGTGGCTCAGAAGCTGAGACACTACTTCGGTGCATACACAACATATCTTATATCAAGGATGGAGCCCTTGAAATACATCTTTCAAAAGCCCATGCCCACTGGCAAGCTGGACAAGTGGAAAATATTGCCAAGTGAGTTCGATATTATCTATGTGACTTAGAAAGCGGTCAAGGGACAAGCATTGGCGGACCATCACGCTGAGAATCCTATGGATGGAGAATACGAACCCTTGAAAACATATTTTCCTGATGAAGAGGTATCATTCATAGGAGAGGACATTGCAGAATCCTATGACGGTTGGAGAATGTTCTTCGATGGAGCGGCAAATTTCAAGGGAGTTGGCATTGTAGTTGTCCTGATATCAGAAACTAGCCAACATTATCTGGTATCTACCAAACTTAGGTTCCCTTGCACCAACAATGTGGCCGAATATGAAGCCTGCATCCTAGGGCTCAAAATGGCCATTGACATGAACGTTCAAGAACTGCTAGTGATTGGAGATTCAGACCTACTTATACATCAGGTACGAGGAGAATGGGCAAGCAAGAATTCCAAGATACTACCGTATCTGCACCACGTGTAGGAACTGAGAAAGAGGTTCACGAAGATGGAATTCCAACATGTTCCCATGATTCAAAATGAGTTCGCCGATGCTTTGGCTACTCTGTCCTCAATGATTCAGCATCCGGACAAGAACTTTATTGATCCCATTCTAGTAAAAATCTATAATCAGCCAGCTTACTATGCCCATGTCGAAGAAGAAGCAGACGAAAAGCCTTGGTTTCATGACATCAAGGAATACTTGGAAAAAGGAGAGTACCCAGAACTCGCAAATCATATTCAGAAACGCGCACTCAGGAGATTGTCCAACAATTTCTTTCACATCGGAGGAATCCTGTACAAGAGAACTCCCGATTTGGGACTATTAAGATGTGTCGACACAAAGGAAGCATCCAAGCTACTAGAGGAAATTCATGCTGGGACCTGCGACCCGCATATGAGCAGTTTTTTTTGGCAAAGAAGATACTCCGGGCTGGTTATTTTTGGATGACTATGGAAACGGACTGCATCCAGTATGTCCGGAAATGCCACCACTGTCAGATACATGCAGACAAGATAAACGTACCTCCAAACGATCTTAATGCGAAGAGCTCACCATGGCCGTTTGCCGCCTGGGGCATGGACATCATTGGACCAATCGAGCCTGCCGCCTCCAATGGACATAGTTTCATTCTAGTAGCCATCGACTATTTCACCAAATGGGTCGAAGCATCATCTTACAAATCAGCGACTAAGAAAGTCGTGGCCGACTTTGTTTGCGATTGTGTTATTTGCCGATTCGAGATTCCAGAATCAATCATTACTGATAATGGCTCCAATCTCAACAACGACTTGATGAAAGCTATGTGCGAAACCTTCAAAATCAAACACAAGAATTCCACAACTTACAGACCTCAGATGAATGGAGCTGTAGAAGCCGCTAAGAAAAACATCAAGAAGATATTGAGGAAAATGATAGAGAAGCATAAGAAGTGGCATGAGAAGTTATCATTTGCTCTACTGGGATATTGCACCACAGTCCGCACATCAACTGGGGCAACGCCTTACATGCTGGTTTATGGTACAGAAGTTGTCATTCCCACTGAGGTAGAAATTCCATCTCTAAGAATCATACAAGAAGTTGAGCTCAGCGGTGCAGAGTGGGTAAGGAACTGTTATGAGTAACTGGCCTTCATAGACGGAAAAAGAATGAATGTAGTCTGCCACGGTCAGCTTTATCATAATAGAATGACCCAAGCCTTCAACAAGAGAGTCAAGCCTAGACAGTTCACACCAGGGCAGCTGGTGCTAAAGAAGATCTTTCCACACCAAGAAGAAGCTAAAGGGAAGTTCTCTCCCAACTGGCAGGGTTTATGCTTCACCGAGTACTGACATGAGGAACTCTTATACTCGCAGAAATTGACGGGGAAGTCTGGCCAAAACCGATCAATTCAGATCAATCAAATGCTACTATGTATAATCTTTATGCTTTTATCAATGATGTAAATTGAACTACGCCTGACCTGATTCCAATTTAAGAGGGGATACGTAGGCAGCCCTATGGGTTCGGCCATAATTCAATAAAAATTCATTTTTCCCCGCAATTGGAAATTGGGCAGAATTTTGAGGAGGACCCTCAAAATTCCGAAGCAATTTCAGCCGATCGTCGCACAAGCAACGGTCAGAAGCATCAACCCATCAAACTGGGGCAGAATTTTGAGGAGAACTCTCAAAATTCCGTAGAAAGAAAGGTTGCAATGTCTTGGACCACATCACGGTTGTCGGTTCATCTAAAAAGACTATTTTTAAATTATAAGTTTATGTCATAATTTTACAAAATCATGCATGTTTGTTCTTGAAACAGCTTTGATTAGCAAACGCTACCCCAATGATACGAATAGTATCATCAGATCAAGCCGAACGAGTTAAGCAAAGCTAGCGAGGATACGAACTAACCTTCCCCTTACAATACTCACGATTTTTCTTTGGATGCAGGCACTAGGGTTGCAAAATCCCTAAACATACTGTCCGCCCAGGGGACAAACATTGTTTAAAATGCGATTCCCAAAACCGTTGCACTTGCTGACATGTATTATCAACGTAAACGATGCGTCATTATCACAATGCTCACAATGGTCACAATATCGCAATTTATTACCAGCTAAGAAACTCTACTGTCATTTTATTTCTTGCATAAGGCTACCATTCTGCCTTCCGAGGTTAAGCTCTACCTCCCCCTGCATTCGTATTTCCATAAGGCTACCATTCTGCCTTCCATCTGCATAAGGCTACCATTCTGCCTTCCGAGGTTAAGCTCTACCTCCCCCTACATTCGCATTTGCATAAGGCCACTATTTTGCCTTCCCTTTGCATAAGGCTACCATTCTGCCTTCCGAGGTTAAGCTCTACCTCCACCCGCATTCTTGCATAAGGCTACCATTCTGCCTTCCCTTGCATAAGGCTACTATTCTTCCTTCCCTTGCATGAGGCTACTATTCTGCCTTCCACCTGCATAAGGCTACTATTCTGCCTTCCATCTGCATAAGGCTACCATTCTGCCTTCTGAGGTTAAGCTCTACCTTCATCTGCATCTTTGCATAAGGCTATCATTCTACCTTCCACTTGCATAAGGCTACTTTTCTGCCTTTCGAGGCTAAGCTCTGCCTCCAATTTACTTTTTCTTCGAAACTAAACGCTATCTCAACCAATATTTATTTCGCTTTTTCCGTTCAGGCTAAGCTCTGCCCTTCAATTCGCAAGACTAAGCTCTGTCTTGTCAGCATCATACTATTTCATTTCCATGGGCTGAAATATCGCCAACTTGTCCAAAGGCGTCATCATTCGGAGGAACCATCCTCATAGCCCGAGAATATCATGTCATGGCCTGTGGATCTCTCTCAATTCTGCATATCATTATTCAAAGGCGTCATGGTTCGGAGGCACCATCCTCATGGCCCGAGAACATTATTTCATGGCCTGCAAATCCTGCATCAAAAAAATCATGGTTCAGGACATCATGGTCTGAGTACGTCATCCTTAACCATCCAAAGACAACATTCATAGTCCGACAGGAATTTGCATCATGTTTAAATTATGCACAATATATGCTTGTGTTGTCTATTTACAGGTAATTCGGCGAGCAATGGTCATCCTGGCAGGAGCGGTCCCGCTCAAGTTCTCCTAACCATTCCTGTAAATCGCTTATTCATCCAGCTCTATATGTTGCGTCCGTCCTTGTAAAAAACAAAATACCATCGGTATACTTTGCTGATGGCTCCTGAACTATATACGGCCTGATTCTTATACAACCAGGGATATGTAGGCAACCCAGAAACCAGGGTGCGGCCTAAATCTCTTCAAGTCGTTTCGCTCAGTAAAAATTGGTCCTCATATCTTTATCCGACAACTCTTTCATCGTTTGCGGGTAAAGAGAGGCAGCTGTTAATACCCAATTTTTCCTCAAAATTATTTGAAATTTGCATATATATCTTCAAAATCAGTTTTTATAATAATGGGTATTTTTCCATAATTTTCCATGTTTTTATCAATTTATTTCTAATTTATTCAGTACTTTTATATCCAATAATTACTCATAAATTGCATTACAAATAATTTCAGAATATTCTTTAGCTCAATATATCATTTTTAATTCTATTAGGATTTAATTATTGTACAAATTAGTCAATTTGGCATTATTTGGCTATACTTGCAATAACTTTGCAATTATAGCCTAATTACACATTTTATGCTATTTTAATTCAATAATTAGTCTTTTATATTTTAAACACTAGTTAATTACCTTAATTTCACCTATTTAGCCTTAATTTTATTTTATATAATTACTAGCTATTTTTATTAATTATTTATCTGATTTCAATGGGTATTTAAGAAATAGCCATTCTTATTTAAATTCTAGCCTAAATCAAATCTGGTCCTAACCCAATCAATTTGGCCCAATACCCAAGCCCAATCTCTAAAGACACCCGACCCAATTTCCCTATTCAATCTGAGCCGTTGATTATTTCAAATCAACGGCCCAAATCAGCCCCTTCCTAATTTAACCCCCTAATGACTACCCCCCCCATTTCATTTTCCCCCGTTCTCATTCTCTCTCAACCGGTCTCTCTCTATATCTCTGGTTCTCTCTAGAACCTTCTCATCTCCCCTCCTATCCGATAGACTCTGCCCATCTTCTCCGGCCACCTCCATCGTCGGAAACCATGGCATCTCACCATCTCCTAGCCTCTGCTTCATCCCACGCCAGTTTGACACTACCTTGAGGTCCTCAAGTGAACCTGGAGTGGTTCAACTCCCACCTATGGCCTTTCATGCTATTTTTCGGCCATCTCCGGTCGTTCGAGTAAGATCTATGACTTTTCGGCAAAAACTGGTAATACTTTGAGGTTTTCTTATCTTTTCTGGGTTCTCATTGAAACCCTAACTCTAAAAAATCTCCAATTCTTTTAGATATATGATAGATATGTGTATATTTTGAGTTATTTCGTTGTTTTTCTCAAAGATTCTCCGATTTTCTCTAAAATGACTCTTCGTTTTCAACTAGGGTTTCATGACCCCATTTTTAAATGATTTTCCTATGATTTTTCAGTATTATCCTAGGGTCCCTACTGTGTTTTAGTGATTTATTTAAGTTTCTCTCTTTTATCTGAGTTGTTGTGTTGAAATCCCTAATTTTAGGCCTAAATCCCTGACTTTGTCTTTGATAATATTTGCATATGTGCTTGCGTCTCATGAATTTTATGATGTTTTACACTATGTTGTTCATCTATGTCTTTGACTTTTTCTTGTTTTTCCGCTTACATTACTGTTTACTCTATAATTCATGTAAATCCCTAATTTCATATGATTTCACTACTAGGGTTTTTGACCTCTTGCCTATTATCTGTTTTAATCCGTGTTAACTTCCTTTAATTGATGTTGTTCCTATTCGAATCCCTGATTCTATGTGATTGTTACTGGAATCTTTGACTATTATGTGTTTGCTTCGGGTACTCACAGGAATCAGTTCTACTCATGTTTAACCCTTAATTTCCTGCAATTAATATCTCACTGATCTCTTGTGAGGATTCCCTTACTTATTTACAACCTTTAAATTATTTCCTTGCGTTATTTTGGTCAATTGTGCTGTCACACGAAGACTTATGTAATTTCCTTAATTGATATATTCTGAACCTAGTCTCAATTGCATATCCTATGCTTGTACTACGCTAAGTTATTTCCTTATATGTTATATGCAGTCACATACGGTACCTTTACTTATTTGATGTCTGCATAATACCGTTTGAACTTGATTGTCTATTGCCTGCTACATCTTTGCTCTCACATGCTCTGTATTTGTCCCTCAAATCCCATTACCCCTGCTTGTGGTTGCAGGACTATTCTTGGTCCTTTGTGTGACGCTAACCTTGTTTTGGTTTTGAGATTGGTGTGCATGCTCCTTCAAATTGTTTTCATCACTTAAACTTTTGTTATGAAAAACTATTTCAATTAAGTCTCTATTCCAAAACTGTTTTCCTACTCAAAGTTTTTCAAAACTATGTCTAACACTCTCACTCTACTCCTAGACCTTTTAAGTTCTGCCCCCTTTGTGTGAGCATTCCTTTGGTACCCCTGAGCTCCCTCTGAACTTTAACGCACTAAGGCTGGCCATTCCACACTGCACTTACTCTATCTTGGCTATGAAATCTGGGTGTGAGCACTGCGCGGGATCCCTTGAGGTCCTTAGGGAACTCTGACACACCCGGATTGTGAGAAAGACTGTGAAACAATACCTGGCATTGAGGACATGGAGATATGGGCCTATTCTGTAGGCTCCCTATAGTTAAATTCTTATTTTCTTCTATTTCAGTTATATAATTCATATCCAATGGTCTGTAATAATTATTTGTAAAACAACTCTGGGGACGGATAGTGAAAATGGGTGGGTGATATGCATCATGTAGTGTAATCAAGGGTAGAAACCATGTTTCCTAGGTTTACTTTCTTTATGCACAGCCATGTTTTGGTACAACATATGCCAAGCATGCCATGCATTATGTATCATGCCACATAGGATTCATACATACTGTTTTTTTAGCATCTCATCATCACTTAAGAATCCTGCCTCTAAGGTAAATAATGACATAAAACAAAATAATGTGATTCTGTCCTATGTGCATCTTACATGACCTGAAAAAATTCATAAATCTTGCTCTAAAAAAATGTGTTAACATCTGTTGTTATTCATTCTTCCACCATGTTCCACACTTAGAAAACATGTTCTAAGGTAAACAATACTAAAAACTACCACCTATGTTTATTCTGAAATTGTGCATAAGGCTGTGATTTTGTGTGCATTTAGAAATCCTATTTTAGCAATTGCATATGCATCATTTTGCATTAGATATCATGTTCTAGGATCGTACTCGCTTAATTACACTTAGTCTAAATACGGATACCTTGTTCTAACAACTGGTGACTAATTCATGCATGTTCAGAAACACTTAGAACTGCATGTCCTTAGGTATGACAACTCTAAAACTGTTAACCATTCTGAACAACTGTGTATATTAACCCACACCTAGGCAAACCTTAGGTAATCAACTTAAATAATAAAAACTGGAATTGTCTCCTGTGACTATTGCTTAACTGCCAGCATGATTAAAACCAGTAGGCAAAACTAATTAGGACTTCCTCTCTGAGTTATGCAATAAATATGTCTTTCTGTTGTTATCACTTAGACACCATGCTTAGGAACTGAACTTAAACCCAGACCTTAACTGTGTATGAGTCATGTTGTTTATGTGTACTATTTGTGGAGGTGTACTTGAGCATTCTATTTGTTTTCTATGCTCCCCTTTAATTGAAGTCATATTTGTTTTCTTATATGTCGCCTTAGTATTTTTACCTTTCAAACCTGAGGGTATGCCTAGAACCTCCCATATAGGATAGAAGTCCTAAATTCCTCCGGTACTGATAGGAAAGGACGGGTAACAGCATGCAATAGAGGTCGAGGCCAACACTCGCTTTAGTTACCTTCACGGGGTGGGAAAGGATAGATATGGATACGATGACCGGTGCGCTTGTCGCACCTCCTTTTTCCGACACAGGGCTGGATATGGGAGTTTTTCCAATTAAAGTGACAT
>ML405408.1:15913-36717 GCA_005239525.1 Nicotiana knightiana | reverse complement strand
AAAAAAAAAAAAAAAATAATAATAATAATAATAAAAGTATCTTATTATATTGAGATTTCAGACATATGCTATTTCTATAAATTCCGTTGTTCTGGTTCTTTATTGTTATGTTTTGGCTTGCCTAGCCAGTGTGTTTGGCGCTATAACGGGGACTGAGATTTTGGGTCGTGACATTTGGTGAAGGACACTGATGTCAGGCACTCGTACAATTCTACGTGATTGTGTGTGTGTGATGATGAGTATTTGAAGCAGATATATTGAGTATGTTGAGAGTGAGACTACTTGGGGATATCACCGTAAAATCATTCATTTGACATGTAGGCATAGAGATGTATCATTACTCATGCTAGCTGTAACTGACATGTTCTTATCAGTCTTGGGCTTTAATTGTTATACTTGAAAGCATGTCTAAATTCATGTAATATGAACGAGCGAATTATGATAATTCCTTTGAGTTGCTTATTGATATTGTCATCATTATATCGGTGTTGTCATTATGTTGGATTCTAACATTTGTACTCATACTATACTATATTTGTATGGAGATCCAGGTACATCTGGATGTGGTGATTGCTAGATCTGTGTTGGATGCCAGTATCTGGAGACTTCGAGGTAGTTGCTATGACGACTGCTACCTTGAATCTCTTCCCTTTATTTCCCCTATTATTGCTCTATTGTCCAAACAATTTTACTAAGGATATGATTTGTATTGGATATTTGGTAGTGCTCATGTACTCGTTGACACCAGATTTTGGGATAGTTATAGCAATATTGTTATCATTTTCATAAGATAATTATGATATTTTTGCTGTTTAGTTTATTAAACCATGTTGTTCAAATTCATAGTTGTTATGTGGCTGCTGGCTTGCCTTGCTAGTAGTGTTAGGCGCCGTCGCGACTCTGATGGGAGTTGGATCATGACATTCATCATCCACTATTGTTTCAACACTTGAAATGTTATTTTGGTACACTACATCCCGTGCATCCTCCACTTCAATTCTACCAACTTCCTTTGTTTTATCACTACCTGTCATGCAGACTTATTCTTTCACAAAGGATAAGCTGCATAATATACGTGTTTCACATTTTGTGCAATGATAAATGGGTCATAGAGTCTATACTTCCCTGTATACTTTATTTCAACAACTTTATACGGAGGATGCACCTTTATACCTCTATTTGGTGTTGGATCATACCACTCACATAAAGAGTACCAACTTTTTCTTCGGCCAACCTACTTTATATGCGAGTTCTGTCATCTCTTGAAGCACACCATAATAATCAATATTCCTATCGGCTTTCACACACTCATTACTATTATTTGTTTTCTTTCCCATAACCCATTCTTCTGTATGAAACTTGTACCCATTGACACAATACTTAGACATTTTACTGACTCTAGGATCAAGTCCCCTAGCTATATCTTACAAAAATTGGTCATTTATGTCATTAACTAGATTATGCACCTATAAATGGTGAAATAATTTAGAATTCTGTAAGTACATATAAATTATAATAATTTACCGTTAATAAGACCATGTGTTATATTAAGTAACATTTAAAAATTCCTTAAACCATTCTGAAAACGTAGGATAAACAAGGTCTTGCCATATGTACCAACAAACTAACTGTCCGACAAAATAAAAAATATCATTAGTTTAATCAATGACGAATCTTGAATATATGTCAGTACTATAAATGTGTACTTACTTATATTAATGTTGGACCTCTGGAAAATTCAAAAGTACATGTGTTGTAGTTGACTTTAGCTCCATCTCACTCAAAAGTCATTTTGGACTACGGTTTGGAACGCCTTTACCTGGTTGATTGAATATGGAAAATAGTGATACAAAGGATCGGTGGCTCCATCGTCATGCCATTAGGTTTATTTCTCAAACTTGGCACATCATCTTCAAAATAATATGAACAAAAGTAAGAAGTTTCTCTAGCCACATATATCTCACCAATCGATCCCTCAATCCTAGATCTATTTTTGACAGTCCACTTATAGTTGGCAATACTATTGCATATTAGTAGTATTTTTAGATGGAACAATGTTAAAGTGAAACACATATGGATTAATGATTACACGTCATTACCTCTCGAATAGGTATATCCATACATTGAACTTGCCTTCCAAGTCATGCCTCTTGTGCAAGGAGAATTGGAAGATGCTCCATCATGTCAAAGAAACCAAGAGGGAAAATCTTCACCAACTTCTTTAAAGTTAGGGCCATGTAAGTTAGGTTCTCCACCCTCAAGGTTCTAGAACACAACTCCTTGAAAAATAAGCTTACCTCTGTGATGGGCTTCCATATTCTACTAGGCAATGCATCAAATCAATAGACATAAAAAATTTCATGAAAATGTGACATTAGTGACTTTTCATAAACGTCAACTTTCCTTCTTTCATGTCAACATACCTAGACAGATTTGACGCATACCCATAAGGTATACTCAAATTGTTGACCAAATCACAAATCTCTCTTCTTTCATCCAACGTGAATGTAAAACTGGCCATGTGTTTCTGAATCTTATTGTTCAACTATGTCAGGCATAACTCACTTTGCCTACAATATTCCTTTAAGTCCATCATGGCCTTCAAGTTATCCTTTGTCTTGTTGTTTGACATCCATCACAGTATTAAAGTTGTCAAACAACTTCTTCTCGACATGCATGACATCAAGATTATGCCAAAGAAGATTGTTGCTCCAATAAGGTAACTCCTAGAATATGCTTTGTTTAGTTTAGTTGTTATTTTTAGCTTAAAAGTACTTGGCTTAAAAGTTTTTTCTTTATTGAGTTTATCATATATCAAAACAAATTAAAAAGTATTTTTAAGTTGGTTTGACCAGCTTTAAGACGATCCAGACACCCTCTTATAACGTGAACTTACCTCCGAAATATTTGGACAAATTTGACAGCCAAATCAAGTGCTGCTTTTTCAATTCAAGTAGAAAAACAAATCTCTCAAAGAAAGAAAATAAACGACTGATGTCACATGTGAAGTTTGTCAAAAGCATCTATCATGCGACACCCTTTTTTTCCAGTCTATTCCTCCTATTTTCCAGCATTGAGTCCCATTTGAATTAGAAAGATTCAAAACACGTGAAATCACTAGGTCGCACGGGAGACAAGAAAGTCATTTCTTCACTTATAATGAGTACGATTATATTATATGTATACATTTAAAAGTTCTTTTGCGTATATATAGATAGTCCATATAAAAAACAATAACTTCAATTGAACCCATAAAACTCACGAACTTATCGGCAGTAGACATATCGAGATTTGGAATGTCGTTTGTTGACATTGTATGTATTATTGCAACAATGGTCTGTCAGACTGGTCAAGCAAATTTTATAGGCACCCAAGCATGCCGAGTTTAAAGAAGGAAAATGCACTAAAGAGTAGTTGTAAAGGAAGAGGAAAATGTATTTCCGCGGTGTATTGGAAAAACAGTTCATATCCTCGTTTCCCAGTAATATCAAATTCATTTTCTTTCAGTGCAGTGGTGTTGGAGGCAATTGTATGGTGAAGTACTTAGTGTCCAAGATAAGGTGCTGCATATTATGCAAAGAGTTTTTGTCACGACCCAAAATCCAACCCGTCGTGATGGCACCTAACACACTTTTTAGGCAAATCGGACATAACAATAATAAACCTAAATAACGGAATTTACTGCAATAACACAAATTTGAAACCTTAATATAGCAAAATACCGCTAATACATGATACATCCAGTAGAAACTGATAACTGCAGAGTCATGCGCTCTACTACAAAATACAAGTCTGAAAGCTAAATAACCCGTGAAATTATCGTTATACAGAGGAATGTAAAATCACTCTAGTAACTTAACTTGTAAAAAGTAAAACTTTCAACACTACCAATGATATGCACATTGGCAAATTGAAATTCTTGCATTGTTCTTCTTTTCAAACTTCACATATATCTGTGTTATTCACTAGTGGTAAATTGCCAGTAATTATATCTCTTTTCTGTTTTTCTGCAGCATTAAAAGATTTTAAGATGCAAGACTATAAAGATTTTAGAACAATTACCATCTCAAGTTTAAAAAATGAAGACGAACAACGAAGATTATCATAATTCATAAATTATTTCTTCTTGTTTGTACCTCAGAAAATCACAATGAGAATATCCAATATGTACTATTTAAACTGTAGCTTTTCATGTTATATATGAGACAGAATCTTCTTCTTCTCTCTTTTTTTTTTCCTTCTATTTTTGGTGCTTTGCTTGGAAAAATGAGATGCATAAGAGAACTTCATAAAACGATAAAGAGCAAGTTGCATGATTAACTAATCCAACATTGTGCAATCCCATCGACAAACAACCACAAGTAAACTCTAATTAATGAGGTGAATTATGATAACATATTTCAGTAATAACATGTAACGATCCGACCAGTTGTTTTGAACTTTAGCTTTCTATTCGGTGGTTGAGACTTTAAGTAGCTTCATAATATGTATTATGACTTGCTTGTATGGTTGATTTCGGTGTTCAAGTGGTCCTGGATCGATATGAAAGAATGATTCTCGTTTTACAAGATTTAAGTTGGAAGAATTGACCAAGGTTCGACTTTTGGGTAAACGGACACGGAATCAGGTTTTAATTATTCCAATAGGTTTGTATAATAATTTTGGATATGTCCATAAAGTTTGGTTAAATTTCGATCAGTTTTGGATAAGTTTGGGTTGTATGATGATTGTTTTCGATTTCAACGTCAAGTTGAGCATAAAGGTTACAATATCGAGCAAACGACCTTTGATTCGTGTTTCAACTAAACCATTATATCTGTATCAAAATTTTGGAATCATAGCAGCATGAATCATCAAGTTTCAGTATCGTATGAGGAATTTACGGTGATTTTACTAAGAACTGGGTTGCTAGATTTGTTTCGGAGTTGCCACCCAATTCGTATTTAAAAATCTGCACTATTTTCAAATATTGAAACCAACATATCTTCTTTATTATAAGGTCAAATGGGGTGATTCAAAATCCTAAATTGACTGGTATTTCACGAGGAATCCATTGGAGGCATCAAAACTAGTTTTAGGATTATTTGGCATAAGAAACGAGGCAGAACAACTGGCAGAAGCGTATGATATCGAGGGTTTGTTTATTTGGTCATATTTTGAGTTGGGGAGCTTGGATTTGGGTGATTTTCACCTCATGGATTGGGGTGAGTGTTCTGTACTCGATTTTGGTTATATTACATAAATTCATCTTTGTTTTTGGCATTTGATTGATGATTTCAAAGTAAAATTTTGGTGTTTAAGTTTTGAACATCGATTCAGAGTCGGATTTGAGTGAAACTAGTATAATTGGACTTGTAATTGAATGGGTTGTTGAATTCTGAGGTGCGAGCTCGGGTTTGACTCTTGGGTTGTCTTTGGTCTTTTGATTAAAGGTTCTTTCTTTATCGATTGGGTTTGTTTCCTATGATATTATCTGATATTTTGAATTACTTTTGTCTAGTTTCGAGTTGAGTGGGATAGCGCCTCTAGTGTATCTATTTGACTCATTGAGATAAGTGTCTTGCCTAATTGTCACGACCCAAATCTCACCTGTTGTGATGACGCCTATTGCAGTACCAGGCAAGCCAACAACCAAAATAATTCACACAATTATTTTTTTGAAAACATATCAAATAAGTTTAAGAGTACCATCTCATAAAAACTGATACAAAAACACTACGACGGAATACAATAACCTCCCAAAAATTCGGGTGTCATCGTGTACATGAGCATATATACAATTACATGGTCTGACGCACTGTCTAGAAACATAGAACAGTATAATAAAAACTGAAAGGTAAAGGAGGAGAGTTAAGGTCTGCGGATGCCAAAGCAGGTACCTCGAGAATCTCCGAATTGATAAAAACTCCGAAATCAGCAACCACTATACCCGAAAGTACCTGGATCTACACATGAAGTACATGGTGTAGTATGAGTACAACCAACTCAATAAGTAACAAGCCTAACCTTGACCTGAAAGTAGTGATGAGCTCAATATGCACAACCCAAATATGGATATAACAGAGCAGGGATATAGACATGCTTTCAAGAAAAGTAGTTTAAGCTCAAAACACGTAAAATGTGCCTAGTATGACTGGGATGAGGAATTATACATCTCTATATCTGCATATCAATTATGCATGCCAATTGTAATGCAAAATAGTGATAAAAATCATATGCATACTCTCTGAGTATCACTTCACTCAATAGTCCCATTCACTGTCCTCATAGTCACTCATGCTTCATAGTCACTCAGTCCTCACAGCCACTCATACCTCACATCAACCACCCCAAATCACTTGGCACTCGGTACCTGGACTCGGCACTCACACTTAGTACGTGCCTGCACTCACTGTGTGTGTGCAGACTACGGAGGGGCGGATCTACCCCAAGAGCTATAATAAGCCAATTATGGCATGAATTAATAAAACATGTGTCGGCGTGCAACTCGATGTCATAAATATCCTCACAATCAGGCCCTCAGCCTCACTCAGTGATCCATCTTTCCAGTCTCTCGGGCTCACAAATATCATGATATTTAGCCTAAAAAAATGATGATATGATGTAACAATATACGAAAACAGAGACTAAGATATGATATGTAATTGATAAATATGATCGAGTACAAAATTTCAAATTAAACAAGTAATTCAGCATCAATACGACCTCTTTGGGTCCCAACAGTACCATCATATGGCCTAAGCATGATCTCTAACACGAACCACGACTCATTTTCTCTAACACATGGAGTATATATGGAAAATGAAAAGATTATTGAGCTACAAAGCTCCATAGAATCTATTTGAACATAATTTCTACGGTGCACGCCCACACGCCCGTCACCTATCATGTGCGTCACCTCCACACCAAATCACGTAATACATATTTCAAGGATTCATACTCTTAGAATCAAGTTTAGAACTGTTACTTACCTCAAACTGTGCAAATTCCTACTCCAATATGCCCTCGCCTCACGAATTGGCCTTCGAACGCCTCAAATCTAGCCATAAACAATTTGATACAATCAACACAAGCTATAGGAATCAATTCCATATGAAAATGCTAAGTTTTTAAATTCAAAGTCGAAAAATCAACTCAAAAGTCAAGATGGAGACCACGTCTCGAAACCCCCAAAAAGTTACAAATTCTGAACATCCATTCTGTCATGAGCCCAACCATACCAAAATTACTAAATTCCGACTCTGATTCGGCCTTCGAACCCTCATTTTCATTTTTGGAAGATTTTACAAAAAACCCATTTTCTTCCATTCAATTAATTAATTAATGATGTAAATAAGTATGAAATCAAGAAATATAACTAAATTCGGATAAATAATACTTACCCAACTCAAACTCGTGAAGAATCTCTCTGAAATCGCCCAAAACCGAGGTCTAAAACTCTAAAAATGAACAAAAATGGCGAAACCCCTGGTTTTAGAACCTTTCCAGGCAAGTCACATTTGACACCCGAGACTTATAAATTGCATTTGACACCTGCGATTTGCCTTTGCTCCAGAAAAACAACAGTCTTTCCCGACATGGAAATTGGCATAACTCAGTCACACGACCTCAGAATGCGCCGATTCTTGTTGCTATGGTTCCGTAATTACGATATAGATCTGATGTTTCAATCAAATCATAAATAAAAGGTTGTTTGCACAATGTGGTACCCCTTATCCCAAATGAACGACGCCGAAACATCAAACAAGAGCACAACACTATCCAAACCCATCCGAAACTCATCCGAGCCCCATGGGACCGCAACCAAATATACTAACATGTCCCAAAACATGATTTGAACTTTATCAAAGCCTAAAATTGCCTCTAATAGTATCGAAACTATGAATCACACCCAATTCAAGCCTAATAAAAATCAACGAATTCCAACTTCTACATTCGATGCTGAAACCTATATAATCAAGTCCGATTGACCTCAAATTTTGCACACAAGTCATAAATGACAGAACACACATGTTAAAATTTTTGGAACCAAAATCCGAGCCTGATAACCACAAAGTTAGCTTAAGCTTCCAACCTTGAGAATAAGTGTCTTAACTCATTCCGAAACATTCCCGGAACTAAACCAACTTCCTCGACAAGTCACATAACAATAATTGAGCATAGGAAAAGCAGTAAATAGGGGAACAAGGTTAAAATACTCAAAACAACTGGCCCGGTCATTACATTCTCCCCCTCTTAAACAAACATTCATCCTCGAACGGGTTTAGAATAATACCTGGAGTCTCAAATAGGTATGGATATCTGCTTCGCATCTCCCGCTCGGTCTCCCAGGTAGCCTCCTCGACTGGTTGGCCTCTCCATTGTACTTTTACTGAAGCTATATTCTTTGACCTCAACTTTCGAACCTGTCAATCCAAAATGGCCACCGGCTCTACATCATAAGTCAAATCACCATCCACCTGAACTGTATTGAAGTCCAACACATGAGACGGATAACTAACATACTTCCACAACATGGATACATGAAGCACTAAATAAACACTCGATAGTCAAGGCGGCAATGCAAGCCTGTAAACTGCCTCTCCAACCCTCTCAAGTACCTCAAAAGGCCCAATATACCGCAGGATAAACTTTCCCTTCTTCTCGAACCTCATAACACCCTTCATAGGTGAAAATCTGAGTAATACATTGTCCCCCACTATGTAAGAAACATCACGAACCTTCCGATCGATGTAACTCTTCTGTCTAGAATGTGCCTGAATCAACATGAACTTGTCCATAGAATCCTAAACTAAGTCAGTACCCAATAGCCTAGCCTCATCTGGCTCAAACCAACCCACCGGAGACCGAAATTATCTCCCATACAAAGCCTCATATGGATCCATCTGAATGCTCGATTGGTAGCTGTTGTTGTAGGAAAACTCTACAAATGGCATAAACGGATCCCAAGAACCCCCGAAATCTATAACAAAAACACGTAACATATCTTCCAATATCTAAATAGTGTTCTCAAACTGTCCGTACGTCTGAGGGTGAAATGTTGTACTCAACTGAACTTGTGTGCCTAACTCTCGCTGTATTGCTTACCTAAACTGTGATATAAACTACGTGCCCTGATCTGAAATGATGGGAACTGGCACACCATGAACATGAACAACCTCATGAATAGAAATCTCAGCCAATCGCTCTGAAGAATAAGCAGTCCCAAATGGAATAAAATCCGTTGACTTGGTCAACCGATGCACAATCACCCAAAGAGCATCAAACTTCCTCGAAGCCCGTGGGAGCCCAACTACAAATTCCATGGTGATATGCTCCCATTTCCACTCCGGAATATCAAGCTTCTAGAGCAATCTGCCCCGTCTCTGATGCTCGTACTTCACCTACTGACAATTTAGGCACCGAGATACAAATCCCACTATATCTTTCTTCATCCTCCTCCACCAAAAATGTTGTTTCAAGTCCTGATACATCTTTGCGGTACCCGGATGAATGGAATACGATGAGCTGTGAGCCTCCTCAAGAATCAACTCACGCAACCCATCTACATTGGGTACACAGATCCGACTCTGCATCCTCAACACCCCATCATCCCCAATAGTAACCTCATTGGCATTACTGTGCTAGACCATTTCCTTAAGGACAAGAAAATGGGGGTCATCATACTGACGCTCTCTGATGTAATCATATAAGGAAGACCAAGAAACCACACAAGCTAGAACACGACTGGGCTCCGAAACATCTAATCTTATAACTGATTGGCTAAGGCCTGAAAATCTGATGCAAGTGATTTCTCCCCAACATGAATAAATGCAAGACTATGCATACTCACCGCCTTTCTACTCAAGGCATCGGTCATCACATTGGTCATTCCGGGATGATACAAAACAGTAATATCATAGTTTCCTTAGAAGCTCCAACTATCTGCGTTGCCTCAAATTTAGATCCTTTTATTTGAATAAGTGTTGTAGACTCCGATGATCCGTAAATACCTCACAAGACACATCATAGAGATAATTCCTCTAAATCATCAATACATGAATACTGGCTGCTAAATTCCAAATCGTGAACATGATAGTTCTTCACATGGGGCTTCAACTGGCACGAAGCATAAGCAATCATTATACCTTCCTGCATCAAGACACACCGAATACCAATTCGAGAAGCATCACAATACACTGTAAAAGAAATCCAACGCTGAAAGCAAAACTAGAACTGGAGCTGTGCTCAAGGCATTCTTGAGCTTCTAAAAGATCTCTTCACACTAATCTGACCACCTGAAAGGAGCAGACTTCTGGGTCAATTTGGTCATAGGCGCTACAATGGACGAGAAACTCTCCACAAAAAGACCACAATATCCGGCCAAGCCGAGAAAACTTCAAATCTCAGTAGCTGAAGACGGTCTGACCAACTCTGAACTACCTCTATTTTATTTGGGTCTACCTCGATCCCCTCACTAGAAACCCACGTGCCCTAAGAACGCCACTGAACCGAGCCAAAACTCACACTTGGAGAACTTGCCATAAAAGCTTCTCATCCCTCAGCATCTGTAGTACAATCCTCAAATGGTGAGCATGCTCTTCCTTGCTACGGGAGTATACCTGGATATTATCAATAAATAATATGACAAATGAATCATGATAAGGTTGAAATACATTGTTCATCAGATGCATAAATGTTGTTGAGGTGTTGGTCAGCCCAAAAGACATCACAAGAAACTCATAATGACCATAGCGGGTCCTGAATGGTGCTTTCAAAATATCCGAGTCCCAAATCTTCAACTAGTGATTCTCAGACCTCAAGTTAATCTCAGAGAATACCCTTGCTCCTTGAAGATGGTCAAGTAAATCATCAATACGCGGCAAAGGATACTTGTTCTTGATTGTAACATGGTTCAACTACCTGTAGTCAATGCACATTCGCATAGCACCATCCTTCTTTTTCACAAACAGAACTGGTGCCTCCTAAGGTGACACAGTAGGCCGAATAAATCCCTTATCAAGAAGTTCCTGAAGTTGTACTTTAAATTATTTCAACTCTATTGGTGCCATACGATACAGAGGAATAGAAATGGGGTGAATGCCCGACACCAAATCAATACCGAAAACAATATCCCTATAAGGTGGCATACCCGGTAGGTCTGCATCTAACACATTCAGAAAAACTAGAACTTCTGGAACAGAATCAATAGTAGGAGTATCAGCACCAACATCCCCCACAAAGGTCAAGTATGACAGTCACCCCTTCCCAACCATTAATTGGGCCTTCAAATATGAAATCACCCTGCTGGGAACATAATCTAGAGAACCTCTCCACCCAATCATCGGAAACCCTGACATTACCAACATCACAATCTTAGCGTGAAGATCCAAAATAGCATGACACAGAGACAACCAATCCATACCCAAAATCACGTCGAAATCGGCCATACTAAGAAATAAGAGATGAACTCTACTATCCAATCCCCCAATAGTCACCACACACTACTGATATACATGTCCACAATAATAGTATCACCCACTGGCATAGATACATGAGCAGGTGAAACTAATGACTCGCATGACATATCCAAATAATGAGCAAAGTAGGATTACACATAGGAATAAGTAGAACTAGGGTCAAATAATGTAGAAGCATATCTGTGGCACACTAAAACAATACATGTGATCACTGCATCTGAAGCAACATCCTCTGTCCTGGAAGGAACAACATAAAATCGAGGCTGACCACCATCGAATCGACCTCCCCCTCTAGGGTGACCTCTAGCTTCCTAATCCCTACGTCAAGCTGGATGGGCGGGTGTTGAAGTAATTGGTACGGGAGTCATAGCCTGACCCCTCCGCAGAGTTAGACCTCCCGAGTCGCGGGGACACTGTCTCCACACATGCACAAACTCCCCACACTCAAAAAAACTCCTCGCTGGTGGTGGGGACTTAATCGGTCCCCGAGAACCTGAATAACTGATAGAATGACCTAGTATGGATTAACCTTGAACTGATAGAGCAAGAGATGAACTCTGATTAAGGAGATCATTGAGAAATGACTGACCCAGATGAGCACTGTAGGAAACATGGCCAGTTGATGCACCACAATGACCCTTACGAGTCATCGGAGCGGTCCAATAAGAACGATCCCTGCTGTGGTAGGAATACCCCCAGAAGGAACACCACTGAAACCACCCAAGCCACAAGACCTCTTGGCCTCCCTCTCTCCACGGTCCTGACTGCGGAAAAACTCTACCCGCCGAGCAATATCAACTACCTCATCAAACTTCGCGCTTGATGTATTTTCCCGAGTCATAAATAAACGTAATTGATAATTGAGGCCATTAATGAACCTTATAACTCTCCCTTTGTATGGGAACCACCCAGATCACCCTTCTGACGAGCCAGCTCTGAACCTCATCTCAGACTGGGTCATAAACATGCCCTCCTAACGTAGCTTCTCGATTTGCCTATGTAGCTCCTCCCTGCGGGTATGTGGCACAAACTTCTCCAAGAAGAGAACGGAGAACTCATGCCATGAAAGTGGTGAAACACCGGCTGTCCTTCCCCTCTCATAGGTCTCCTACCATCTGAAGGCAGCCCCTAATAGCTGAAAATTAGTAAAAGGGACTCCACTAGTCTCCAGAATACCCGTCGTGTGAGAATCTGCTGGCACCTGTCCAAGAAATCCTGAGCATCCTCTACCTTAGCTCCACTGAAGGATGGAGGTCTGAGTCTCCCGAATCTCTCTAGTATCTTCTGTTCCTCATCACTCATAATAGTACCCACCTAGGCTTGAGCATCTGTAACCGGTTGGACTGGTAGTACCCCTGGTATCTAAGTCCTGCACCCCCTGCTCCGTAGTACGTGCAATGGGAGTATGAGTACCTCCCCCGACCAGAGAACTGGCCGGTGTAGTCTGAGCTGAAATCGCTTGAGCAAGGCTAGTGTAAACAGTCAATATCTAGGACAAAGTCTTCTGAAGGCCTGGAATCACAATGGGTATAGTTGGTGCCCGAGCTGGTCCCACCAACTCAACTACATCTAGAATATGCTCATGAGCTGGTCCCACCAGCTCAACTACATTTGGAATCTGCTCCTGAGCTGGAGCAATTGGTGGGTCTATTGATGCTGCTCTAGCTGTTGTACAAGCTCCACCTCGGCCTCTACCATGGGCCCGGCCGATCGTGGCCCTAGCTAGTGGTACTAATGGTCGTCTGTCCGATCCGATGGCACGTCTCCTCACTATCGGTGAGAGAATAGAATAACAGAAAGTTCAGTTTCCGGAATCAACAATTCACACGACAAGAATTGAAGAAAGTGAAGTTTTCCTAGGCTCTGATACCAACTTGTCACAACCCAAATCTCACCCATCGTGATGGCGCCTATAGCAATACTAGGCAAGATGACAACCACAATAATTCACAATTTTTTATTTGAAAATATATCAAATAATCTTAAGAGTACCATCTCATAAACACATATACGAAAATACTACAATACAATACAATAACCTCCCAAAATCCGGGTGTCAATGAGTAAATAAAAATCTATACAATAATATGGTCTGACACGCTGTCTTGAAAGATAGAATAGTATAATAAAAACTGAAAGATAATGGAGGAGAGTCAAGGTCTGCGGACGCCAAAGCAGCTACCTTAAGAATCTCCGAACTAATAAAAACACTGAAATCAGCAACCACTGTACCCGAATGTACTTGGATCTACACATGAAGTACATGAAGTAGTATGAGTACAACTAACTCAATAAGTAACAAGCCTAAACTTGAGACAATAGTAGTGACGAGCTCAATATGCACAACCCAAATATGGATATAACAAAGCAGGAATGTAGACATGCTTTCAAGAAAAATAGTTTAAACTCAAAACATGTAAATTATGCCAAGTATGATTGTGATGAGGAATTATACATCTCTATATCTTCATATCAATCATGCATGCCAACTGTAATGCAATGTAGTGATAAAAATCAAATGTATACTCTCTGAGTATCAATTCACTCAGTACTCCTATTCACTTAGTCCTCACATTCACTCATGCCTCACAATCACTCAGTCCTTACAGTTACTCATACCTTACAGTAACTCAATCCTCCCAAATCACTCGACACTCGCACTCGCACCACACTCAGTAGGTACCTGCACTTACGGTAGGTGTGCAGACTCCGGATAGGCGGATCCAACCCAAGTGCTATAATAAGCCAATCATGGCATGAATTAATAAAACATGTTGTGACGTGCATCCCAAACCTATAAATATCCTCACAATCAGGACGTGGGCCTCACTCACTCATCAATCTCTCCAGTCTCTCGGGCTCACATGTATCATGATATTTAGCCCAAATAATGATGATATGATGTATCAATATATCGAAACAGAGACTGAGATAGGATATGTAATTGATAAATATGACCGAGTACAAAATTTAAAATTAAACAAGTAATTCAGCAGCAATACGATTTCTGTGGGTCTCAACATTACCAGCATATAGCCTAAGCTTGATCTCTAACATGAATCACGACTCATTTCTCTAACACACGGAGCATATATGGAAAATGACAAGATTATTGAGCTACACAACTCCATAGAATCGATTTGAACATTATTTATACGGTGCACACCCACACGCCCATAACCTAGCATGTGTGTCACCTCCACACCAAATTACATAACATGTTTTTAAGGGATTCATACCCTCAGAATCAAGTTTAGAACTATTACTTACCTTGAACCATGCAAATCCCTACTCTAATATGACATTGCCTCGCAAATTGGTCTCCGAACGCCTCGAATCCAGCCACAAATAGTTCGATACAATCAACACAAGCCATATGATTCAATTCCATATGAAAATGTTAAGTTTCCAAACTAAAAGCCGGAAAGTCAACGTGGGGCCCACATTTCGGAACCCTAAAAAATTTATAAATTCCAAACACCCATTCCGTCTTGAGTCCAACCATACTAAAATTACTAAATTCGGACTCCAATTCAGCCTTCGGACCCTCATTTTTCATTTTTGGAAAGCTTTATAAAAATCCCATTTTCTTCCATTCAATTCACGAAGTAATGATGTAAAAAAGTATGTAATGAAGAAATATAACTAATTTCGGATAAATAATACTTACCCAACTCAAAATCGTGAAGAAACGCTCTGAAATCACCCAAAACTAAGGTCTAAAACTCTAAAATTGATCAAAAATGACAAAACCCCCAGTTTTAGAACCTTTCCAGGCAAGTCGCATTTGACACCTGAGACGAATTGCATTTGACACCTGAGACATAAATCACATTGACCCCTGAGGCTTATAAATTGCATTTCCACCTTCTATTTGCCTCTGCTCCAGAAAAACAGTCGTCTTTCCGGATACGGAAATGGGCATAACTCTCTCATACGACCTCGAAATACGACGATTCTTATTGTTATTGTTCCGTAATTACGATAGGGATCTGATGGTTCAATAGAATAAAAAATCAAAAATTGTTTGCACGATGTGGTAACCTTTATTCCAAAAGAGACGACGCCAAAACATCAAATAAGAGCGCAACACAATCTAAACTCATCCAAAACTCACCCGAACCCCATGGGACCCCAACCAAATATACTAACAAGTACCAAAACATGATGTGGACTTTCCCGAAGCCTCAAATCACCTCTTATAATACCGAAACTACGAATCGCACCCCAATTCAAGACTAACAATTCCAACTTCTACATTCGATGTTGAAACCTAACAAATCAAGTCCAATTGACCTAAAATTTTGCACACAAGTCCTAGATGACATAACAGACCTGTTAGAAGTTTTGGAACCAAAATCTGAGCCTGATAACGACAAAGTCAGCTTAATCTTTTAACCTTGAGACTAAGTGTCTCAACTCATTCCGAAATATTCCCGGAACCAAAACAACTATCCGGCAAGTCACATAATAATAATTGAGCATAGGAAAAGCAGTAAATGGGGGAACAAGGCTAAAATACTCAAAACGATCGGCTGGGTCTTTACAATAACTTTGTTGGTAGAATTTTTCCTATTAATTATCGTTGTTTTTTACATGCACGGCTGATGCATATATGAGGTGATGGGTGTATATGCATGTGCCAGGATTAATCATGCTCTTGAGTACATTTTTCACACTATGAAAGTTATAGATTTACTACTGTGGTTTTTCGGTTATCTCTCTAAGGAAAGGACTATTGGTCGTGATATTGAGGAATAAAATTGTGATTTCTTCTAGTAATCATTTATTGCTTTGCATATTTATTTCTTGTACTCTTTACGATTATGTTCTTGTATAGTTCTATTGCTAGTCTTCTGTACATGTTATATCAGTGAGCATCTTTTAACTAAAAATCCTCGTCACTACTTCTCGAGGTTAGTCAAGACACTTATTGAGTACATGGGGTCTGTTGTACTCATACTACACTTTTGTACCTCGGGTGCATATTTTAGAGTGGAGCTGTAGTGGATAGTGGGAGCTGAATCTAAAGTTGTTCGTTCCTTCTAGGTGTGAATGCCACTTGTCCCTAAGTAGTTTTAGAGTTGAATTTGTTTATGTATATTTCAAATAGAAGTTGTATTTATTTATATCAGTTTTTGTAATAATTTAGTCTTATTAGCTCATGACTTGTACTATCAATCCTTGGAATATTGGATGGCATCCGGATAAATCAATTGTTGCTCACCTTTATTTTATTAGAATTGTGTTAACTGTTAATTGGCTGACCTAACGACTAAGGTTAGGTTCCACTACTACTAATGGATTTTGGGTCATTAGAAGTTGGTATCAGAGATTTAGATTCATAGGTTCTATGAGTCATGAGCAAGTGTCTAGTAGAGCTTAAAGGGCATTTAGGATAAACTTCCCATCTTTCGTTCCTTATCGTGCGGTATTGATTCATCTTGAAGTGTATCTATTTGAATTTCCTTCCACTCACTCATATGCGTATGTGAGCGCTCGGTATTAGTTGTGCATTGACTACTTATGATTCTATGGATGAGGTACGAGATGTGTTTTCTGTATTTTGGTGATGGACCAGTCTGGAGGACTTGAGGTCCGATTTGGACCACAACTTAGGCTCGGTAGTTTTAGTTATGTGAGCATGTGATTTTGGACTTCTATATCTAGTGGTGTGTCAATAAGTGGGACTGGTGGCTTGGTGAGTGGTTGGATGGCTATATATTGAGTATGATTTGACTGCAAAATGTGTTCAGATAGTTTGAATGTGATAGCAAGAGTTTGCTTGATATGTGTAGACGAATATTAGATGCTCGATTTCTGTGGATATGTCATACGGTCTTGAGTTATGAAGGTTTTTGAGAGATTCTTTCATGTTATTTCACTTGTGGAACGAAATAGTTTTTCATGTTTTGTTGATGATTTCAGACTCAAGAAGATTAAGTGATTGAGTAGTAGTTGTGGTTGTGAAAGGGTGTAGAGAGATTTCAGTTTGAGACTAAGAAGGTGAGTTATTACCCGTGGGATGATCTACGGATGTATGATCCTTATGATGTTGTGTGGAGGGTTCTTTTCTACCAGTGGGTTATAGATGTTTCGATTTGAGTTTGGATTGGTTGAGAAAGTTGATATGACCGTCACGAGGATAGATGTGAGCTTAGAAGATTATTTGAGGTATTATATGATTTTTATTACATGAGCTTATGAAGGATTTAGTTGAATTTCAGTACAAGATTATGGCAGTAGTAGATTATGGGTATTGTGAGTTATCGAATGTTTTATTCTATGGCTTTGAGCCAAGTGGGGGAGTTTTCTATCGACGATTTGATTGCATGGTTATGTTGTACTAGTTTCGGTTTGAGGCATACTTGTGAATCAGTTATGACTTGCAGAGGTTGAGATCGAGGATGCCTCGAGTAAAGAAATTTCTAGATACAGGTTATATTACACTTTATGAGTATATGAAAATCATGGAATGATTTGAGTTGTTATTCGTGACGGATGTAGTGCGCATGGAGTAGAAATTTACTCGGTCGTGTTAATGTCGGGTTACTTCTCTAGGTGTTGTTGTTCTAATGGGGCACAGGTCGTTCGGTCCACCTGGGTGGTGCAATTGAGATTTGAGCAGAATGGATGACTCTTGAGAGGGTTTTAATGGATTCAAGATTTAGATGTGGCAATTGAAAATTTTTCAGATTTGTATATGGCTAGAATCTGAGATTTACATCGGATGGTGTCGAGACACACAATATTTCTATATCATTATGGATTCTACTTTTCAATATGAGGAAGGTAAAGGAAACAATTTTGGATTCTACTGTTTAAATGTGAATTCAACAGTTTATGGGCCTTAACGCGATGTGGTTTTATGTTGGGATCTCTCATGGTGATCGTTGAGTTAAAGGTCATAGTGTGATAGCAAAGAGAAGTGTTAATTTGAAGGCAATTTAGAAGAAAACACAGAGGAAATAGACAGTTTGGTAGCAGGTTGGATCAGTATGGTAATGGTATGCTTGGTTCTTTTGGTTCTTATGATGTGATGAGGCTTTACAAGTGTTTCGTGGTAATACTCTTAGGTTTGGAAACCTCTGTGAATTGGTTGAGTAGAGGAATTTAGTTCTGATGGCTTGGTTATGTGCAAATGGGTTTTGTAGAGTTCTCGATGATTTCTACCACGACTTGGGATGGATATTTTCTATAACATGGAGAGTTTGTGGTGCATTGCGATTTTCTCCTGCATGGGATCAATTGAAAGGTTTCTAGCTATTTGAGTATGTATTCCGCTCGTGATTTAGAGTTTATAATGAGGTTCTCGTGTTTTCATATGATGGCTTGATAGAGGCGTGCGTCATATGAGATTGAGATTTGCATGTGCAAGTATATGATTCAGTTTCAAAGGGAGGTCATAATTTCTAGAAGCCATAGACAATTTCACATATTCAAAAGAATGCTGGCACTATCTGGTATCCCCTGAGAAGACTGCGCATTTAAAGGGCGCCTTGTGTTTTGACTTATTGATGCTTCATTGGTATTGTAGTACTCGCCTGGTTGATCGACTCCTGATGATCAGATTCAGTTATGTGGCACGGAAGAATTATGGAAGTATTTATCGTAGAATAATTATGTATGAAGGATGTATCAGTCACTTGAGTAGTGGAAATGGGATCATCTGGCGATTCTTTTTTGTATTCTAGTGGTTTGGAGACTGGGAGTCTTAGAGGTAGATTTTCCCTTGGTTGTGGACTGTAAAGGTATCACCAAAGTCAGTTATCTAATAGCACGTGTTATGGTTAGGCCATTGAAGACATTTGGAGGGTTTATTTATCTATCTGTGGATGACCGGAGTTTATCTGGGGGCCCATTAGTAGGCCAATGAGGATGTGTATTCTATACCGGGTCACATTCATTGACTCAACACTATTATTGTTAATGGGTGTGTCATTCAGTTGGAGTTAAGCTTGTTCGCATCCCGATATGTTCTATGTGTTACTGTTTTATACTCTAATGGATTGTGATTTGTTGGTTATACACACACTAGATGCATTTCTACTTCAAGCGAGATGGTTATTGAGATGTTGATTGGCTGCTTGCTCCATGAGTATGGTCTTTCATGTTGATGGTATATCATGTTATCCATTTCTTCATTATTATGGTCATGCACTTTGTGTAGTTAGTTTTGACTTGCTTGTGGTTGTTGGTTTTGAGCATTAGGGCTCGAGGTATTTCATATGGACTGGTGTTTGGATGGGGTCACGTGTTACAACAGAGTATGTTGAGATATGATCTTTTGTGTTAGATTCGTGTGTCTTGGTTCTACTATGTGTGATGGGTTCATATCATTGCTTTTGTTGTGGTACCTATGGAGCCTGCGAGAACGATCTCTCATTTGATTCATTTTTTTAAATGTTTGAGTGCACTGAAATTTTTGCTTATTGATGGACGAATTGCACTATTTGTGGCTTTAGGTTGTATTGGTAGGGCATGTCCGTAGAATACCTATGTTTGATGAGATGAGGTCATTGGACCTAGAATGCGAAGCTATTACGGTCAGAAGTTGTTGATGTGAGCATCTAAGTTATGTGGTATATCATGTGATTACATCTTGGGTTATGGTTATGACTTAATACATTATGTTCATACTTATACAGTGTGTAGGTGCAAGATTCAGGTCTTGCAAGGAATTAGGGATGTTGGAAAATGGGTTTTAAGGTTTATGGACTAAGGTTAAATTAAGGATCCTCTGTTAGGTGGTGTTGTCGGGATTAAATATATTTAGGTGATATGGGATCACCTATGGTTATGTGTATGGTGAAGGTATATGGCGATTTGATGTCTTTGGAATGACTCTTGGCACGTTCGAAGATGAACGTATGTTTAAGTGGGGGAGAATGTAACGACCCAACCGGTCATTTTGAGCTTTAGTATTCTACTCGGTGGTTTGAGTCTTTTAGTAGATTCATATTATGTAGTATAACTTATATGTATGGTTGGTTTTGATTTTCAAGCGGTTCGAGATTGATTTGGAAGAATGATTCTCGTTTATAAGTTTTAAGTTGGAAGAGTTGACCAAGGTCTGACTTTTGGATAAATGGACACGGAATCGGGTTTTAATTATTCCAATAGGTTTGTATGATGATTTAGGATATGTCCATATAATTTTATTAAATTCCGGTAGCTTTGGATAAGTTTGGGTTGTATGGTGATTGTTTTCAGTTTCGATGTTGATTTGAGCATAAAGGTTATCATATCAAGCAAACGACATTTGATTTCGTGTTTCGACTAAACCATTATATCCGTATCAAAATATTAGAATCATAAAAAAAAAAAAAAAAAAAAAAAAAAAAA
>ML405408.1:0-15720 GCA_005239525.1 Nicotiana knightiana | reverse complement strand
GGGGAGGGGGGGGGGGGGGGGGGGGAGGGAGGGAAAGTGCGGGGGTGGGGGCGCTCGTAAAAAAAAAAAAAAAAAAAAAAAAAAAAAAAAAAAAATATTAGAATCATAGCAACTGGAATCATTAAGTTTCGACATCGTATGAGGAACTTTTGATCTTTTACTAAGAATTGGGTTGCTTGATTCTTCAGATTAATTACGAAATTGTCATTGAATTCGTATTTAAAAATTCTGCACAACTTCAAAATATTGAAACCAACATATCTCCTTCATTATAAGGTCAAATAGAGTGATTTAAAAGCCTAACTTGACTGGAATTTCACGAGGAGTTCGTTGGTTGCATCAAAACTGAGTTTCGGGATCTTTTGTTACAAGAAACGAGGAAGGACAAATAGGAAAAAGCATATAATATCGAGAATTTGGTCATTTGGTCATATTTTGAGTTGAGAAGCTCGAATTTGGGCAATTTTGGAGGCGATGTTCGCGCCATGGATTGGTATGAGTGTTTTATACTCGGGTTTGGTTATATTTCTTGAATCCATCTTTATTTTTTCATTTGATTGAGGATTTCAAAGTGAAATTTGGTGTTTTGTCTAAAATTTCATAAAGTGAATTTTTGAGTTTTGAACATTGATTCGGATTATTTGAGTGAAACTAGTATGGTTGGACTCGTAATTGAAGGGGTTATCGGAATTTATGAGTTTTGTCGGATTCTGAGGTGCGGGATCTGGTTTGACCTTTTGGTTGACTTTGGACTTTTGATTAAAGATTCCACCTTTATCGATTGAGTTTGCTTCCTATGACATTATTTGATATTTTAAATTACTTTTGGCTAGTTTTGAGTTGAGTGGGATGGCGCCTCTATTGTATTATGTTAGATTGTTTGAGGTAAGTGTCTTTCCTAACTTTGTTGGGAATTTTTTCCTACTAATTGCCATTATTTTATACATGCAGGGGGTGATGCATATATGAGGTGACAAATGTATATGCATGTGTCAGGGTTAATCACACTTGGAGGTAAATTATACGATTAATTGTGCCTTGTAGAATTACGCGACCTTCTTGTTTCATGTCTTACTTGACTCTTAGATTACTAAGAATATGAAATTAAATGCTAGAGACAAAAATTTAGCTTATTATAACTTGATTAAAACTTGATGAATTTTCGAGGAACTAGATGTGTTAAATTCGGTCATCACTATACTTAATCACTAATACATTTCTACGATCATTATTCTTGAGATATTGGATCCGATACTTATGTCGAAGATTATTTTTGAGACTTGCTGAAAACAATAAGGTTCTCGAGGTTTATTGTATTGTTATTGGCTTGAAAGCTGGGATTGATGTTCATTTGGAATATTCTTTTAATCAATCTCCTTGATGTTATTCATGCTTCCTACCTTGTTATCATTGATATACATGTGCTTGGTGAGGAAGGGTGTAATGCACGAAGGGTGATGTTGTACCATTGCATATACATTATCATGTGAGGAAGAGTATAAAGCATGAAGGGTGATGCCGTGCCATTTCATTTACATTATCATGTGTGGATGAGAGTAAAAGCACGAAAGGTGATGCCATGCCATTTCATTTACATTATCATGATCTTATTTACATTATCATGTGAGGACGAGAGTAAAAGCACGAAGGGTGATGCCGTGCCATTTCATTTACATTATCATGTGAGGATGAGAGTAAAAACATGAAGGGAGATGATGTGCCATTTCATTTACATTCTAAAAATTTTATATTATCGTGCGTTCATGGCATAAAGGGTGTTTCCGTGCAGGTGAGAACGACAGACATACATTGTGTTGTGATATCTTTTCCTTGTGTATATATATATTCAGGCATTTTATCTTGAGCTATTACTGTTGCACCGTTATTTTCTATGTGACTTGTCGTTTTTGTTCTTTCTTTGTCCTTTACCTCAAATTGTAGCTGTATTATCCATGCATTATTCCTGCTTAACTTGCAAATATCATGTTTTTCCTTCTTGTTTGTCATACCTACATCTATGTCGTTCCTCACTTGTTGCACTTTCGTATAAGCCTTCTACCATGTTAGTTATTCATGCATTCTATTTGTTAGCTCATAAAAATCATGCTTTCCCTCTTTTTGTTATATTTATATCTATGCCTTCTACTATGTTAGTTAGTGAAAATTATGTTCTTCTTTGCTAATTGATGTCATTACTTCTATGCCTGCTACCTAGTATGTTACCGTTGTCTATATGTACTTCCTTGTTCACTATTGCTACTTATGTATTTTCACTTTGTCATTACTGCTATTAGTATTTCATTCACATGATTGATAACAAATATTTGGTGAGAATGAGATAAATGCACAAAGGGTGTTTCCTTCCCATTTGATTTGATATCTTGAGTACATTTCTCACACGATGAAAGTTATTGATTTACTACCGTTGTTTATCAGTTATCGCTCTAAGAAAATGATTGGTCGTGATATTGATGAATATAAATCGTGATCTTTTCTAGTAATTGTTTATTGCTTTGCATCTTTGTTTCTTGTACTCTTTTCAGTTATGTTCTAGTATTATTCTATTACTAGTCTTCACCACATGTTATATAAGTGAGTATCTTTTAACTAAAAAGCCTCGTCATTACATCACCGAGTTTAGTCAAGATACTTATTGAGTACATGGGGTCGTTTTTACTCATACTACACTTCTGAACCTTGCGTGCAGATCTTGGAGCGGAGCTGCGGTGGATGGTGGGAGCTGACTCTGAAGTTGTTCATGCCTTCTGGGTGTGACTGCCACTTGTCCCTGGGCAGTTTTTGAGTTGAATTCTGTTTATGTACAATTCAAATAGAAGATATATTTATTTCATACAAGTTTTTGCAATAATTCAGTCTTAGTAGTTCATGACTTGTACTACCAGTCGTTGAGATGTCAGATGGAATCCAGATGTATCATTTGTTGGTCACTTTTATTTTATTAGAATTGTGTTAACTGTTAATTGGCTGACCTAACGAATTAGGTTAGGTGCCATCACGATTAGTGTATTTTGGATAGTGACATAACAAAACTTCAGGCTCTTAGAAAATTTCTTTTCGGAACCAAGTTAATGTCTCAGACATCGTTGACTCTTTGTTCGTTGATTTGAAATTTTTTATCACTGTATGGGAATTAAAAATGGTGAACAATATGAAAGTGAATTGAAAAATATATATATATGAAATAATTATTATGCTATCTCACATAATTATGGAAGATATATTTCCGAGACACACAGAGTTACTACATATTTGAATAGCACTAAATACCAATATGGCATTAGCCAACGTCATTGTAATAAGAGATAGAGGGAGTGATCAGCAAAGCTCTAGATAGGAATGCATATGCAAACAAATGGTATACATTTCAAACACGCTTCTTTAACACAATTAACTAACGCACATATATTACCTTTTAAGTTGTTGAATGATGTACGAGTATGCTGTAAAATATAAATATAACCATATAGCTACAACGTTTCTGGAATAACTAAAGAAATAGCTTCTTATGAAATTAATATGTAATCTTTTCTTCTTTTTTTTTTTTACTGTCCGCGCTTATAAATATCAAATCTACAAATCACAACGACAATCTAGGAACTACATAAAAATAGTTTTTTCAACTGATTATTAGTCGATCTATAACTAAATCAAATATATATTGTATCAGGCTCAAGTCTATCGAAGGTGCTCAAGCATTAAACTTTTGACTGTCGGACTAAGGATAACCATTTATATGAATGTGAAATGGCATAATCTAATTTTCTTGTGATTTAAATCCATGTAATTTCAAAACATATATGTTTACCCTCAAAATCGGATAATAATTAAATTGTAATTGGTTTTAAGGACACATAAATTAATTTGACACAAAGCAATTAAAGAAGTAAATGAATAAACAAAGACAATATAAATTCAAATCACACGACGAGATAGTTCCAGTCTCAGTGAAATAATTGACCTAGATCCGGGCTCACCACGATCAACACTAATGAACAAGAAAAATAGCTAATAACAGAGAAAATACCAATATATTGCTTTGAAGTGCGATTTACAATGTCCTTTGAAGTTGTTCGAGGCCGGGGCTAATTCTAGAACTATGACCTCGGCATTCTCGAGGGTAGGCATTGTGCACCCGTGCTCTGGTTCGATGGGACCTTCGACCCGAATTTGGTCCCTTGCCACTATATCTCGAGCCTGGCTTATCTTGTCGGAAGTCGAGGTGCACCATGAGCTCGATTTTATCCGTATACAGATAGTCCCCCCGTTTCTCGGAGGGTAAATGACTAGAAACGACATGAGCTTCCGGTTCCTACTTCGACACATCGCGACCGAAATGACAAAAGACCCGAAATGTCTCGTCAGTCACGTCATAATGTCATTTAATGCATGTCAGCCGCACGTCGGCTGTCCCTGGACGCGGAACGTCGCCTAACTACTATAAATACCTGTCATGACCCAAATCGATGGGCCGCAACGGGCACTCGATACCTTACTCGACCAAGTACCAATGTAACGTATCTTTCTTATTACATTATCATATACACGTGACATACGGGCCTAATAGGCCAACATAATCATTTACAAACTCAAAACATAGGCCGACAAGGCCCTACAATCTTTCACGTATACGACATATGTCTACAAGCCTCTAAGAGTACATAAATGTCATAAAGGTCGAGATAGAGTCCCGCCATACCAAACAATACCCGTCTAAATCATACTAACCAAACAAGCGACTCCGAAGCAAATGGAGCGCACCAACATCTTTCGCTGAGCTGATAGTCTACTTTGAGGGCTCTCGACCTGTTTATCGGGACTTGCGGGCATGAAATGCAGCGTCCCCAGGAAAAAGGGACGTCAGTACGAATAATGTACCGAGTATGTAAGGCACATAATGTACATAAGAGACATGGAAGAAATATAGAGTACATGACTCAACCTGTAAATCTGAATAACTTTGTAAATCATAAATCACTTTTAGCAGCATGCATATGCGTATGAATGTCATGTCGTGCATAGGTATATGTTTCATAACATCATCAGCCTCTGAGGGCATCCCATCATATCATATCGGCCACTGTGGGCAAAATCATCATCGTATACCAGCTGATCAGGTGGTGGTGCGTATATAACACCATAACCTTTCCCATATCTCATATACATATACATACATATATATGCGTATATAATGCCGTTTGAATATACATACATATATATACGTATATAATGCTGTTTGAACCATATTTCAGCCACTGTGGGCAACATAATCATCATATACCAGCTGATCAGGTGGTGGTGCGTATATAACGCCGTAACCTTTTCCCATATCCCATATACATATATTTACATATATACGCGTATATAACGCCATCTGGTCATGGATCAATGTGCATATGTAAATGCATGAAGTGCATATGAAATACGTCAATAAAATCTCTCGGTACGTCATAAGGCCATTATACATCTAATTAATATCATGAAATAAACTTTACCAACATACGTATTTTCGAGACCCATGAACAGAAGATAATAATAATTCACATGGTGAATCAAGAATATAGACACCCCTAGTATTTCTATGAATAGAGTAATTTATGGAAACCATGAGTTTGCTCGTTTCTTCCGTATAATTTGGACAATGCCAAAAGAAAAAAGGGATAGCCTTAACATACCTAGAGTAGGGGAAAATCCGTATGATATTCTTGCAGACAGTTATTCAGTTATGTGTGGGTGTAATTCTAGGAGTCCAATGATCTACTGTCCCATATTTGGTAAAAATAACATCTTTCTATAATCTTCATTACAATCATTAAATCTCCAGATCCATTTGATAAGTACACTACCAAACTTCTATTTTGAAACTTGAGATTAAGATTCTTCATTCCCATGCCATGACTTTGTTTATTAATCACCACCTGTTGCCATTGGCAGATGCTTCATTCTCAGGGTAGGAAATTACGTCTTAGTTTATTTAATATTTTCTCCACCGTAGAACATAATGGGATAAGGGTCACAAATATGTAGGTATATCATCCAACACATTATCTTGCCACCTAATTACAAATGACTAAGAGTCATATCTCTTAGGAAGTGGCTTGCTGCCACGTGGCGGTGGGGTGGAGTTTTTTTAATCTTTATCCACTTATTAGGTAATTAGGTGATGTCCCGTTACCCGATAATTAACTAATTACCCGCAAAATTAAGAATTGTCTCAAATTACCAAAAATTCTACTTATTTTTAATACACTTTATACATCCTACTATCATGGTCATATGGTACCCTGTATGGTACTAGTCCATAAATATCGGGTATTAACGTTCGGCCTGAATTTTATCCCAACATGCCAAACTTGGACGAAAATTCATTTTCTTTGACTTGCTTCCCTTTTCACCCTCACGAATTTACTCTTCACTTGTTTGAAATAGAATAATCCTTATAATCTCCAAATAATATTTTTCTTGGGCTGATGTTAATTACCTTACGACAAATTTAATGTACAATACTATAGGGTGCGACATCGTCACAACTTAACACTGCGAAGCGTTACATCACTGTAATGTAATGCTGCAGGGCATAACATCATTGTAACATAATATTGCAGGGCATAACATTGTCGTAATATAATACTGGGGGACATAATATTGACGTAATATTACGGGGCGTAACAATACCCCTTCCTTTGTTCATTTTTACTTTACATCTAACCTTCTACCCTCGTACCCTTAGAATTTCAACAATCTTGACTGCTTTTACCCCCATTACTCACGATCCTTTGCAAAAAAATTTCACCCGTCTTCTTCCTAAGCCAACAAGTCAAACTCTTCAACTTCCTTTATTTCTTCATCTATTCCAAATGTCCATCTATTTTTACTTTCTAATGAAATGGCAAAGACCTCCAAAACTTCTCCCTAGAAAGAAACTCTTTCTACTCGCGGTCGGCTCCTGAAGCCAAGGTGACTGCTCCGAGCATAACTGTTGATGAGCAGGTGGTCGAACCTCCCTTGAAAATGTTCTTCACTGGGATGCTTGGTAAATAATGATTTCCAAGTTGAAAAACCTTCTTCCGTATAGGGTCGGTGCTAAGACTTCTCGAGATACATCTGTTTGATTATCGAACATAACTTCCTTACGGTTCGAAAAGATTACAACTAGGCAGATAAAACCATAGTTGCCCCCAAACCCGAGGAGGCCATCACTACCCATGTCGAGGGAAACCTAAGTTTTTACACTTATCCCATCACATTGGAACTGGTGGACCCGGTCATTATAGACTTCTACAAGAGGTATGAGTTATGTCTCGGTCAGATCCATCCTTCAATATAGAGGATCGTGATCCTCTTCCATTTCTTCGTGAGAAAAATTGAAGGCTGCCGGTTCACTATGGATCACCTACTTCGTCTATACAATCCCTGAGTGTTCCGAGGGGGGCTGAGCGCCGGGCTAGCAAGGCCCCGTTCTCAAGTATTGACGAGAACCGAGATCGAGGCTGGCGATGCCGTTTTTTCCAAGTGAGGACTTCGGACTTGATTCCGGGACAATGTATGCCATTCATCGAGAAGTGGAATACGTCACGTAAGTATAAACTTCCCTTCAACGGTCGACTTTATGTTTACTTCTTTTTTCCTTATTGGTATTCGTGGTGATACAGCTGTCGCTCGGGTCCCGGGTGCTGTCCCTCGAGTCAAGGAGTGGGTCGAAGGTATTGTTTCACAGATTCCCTACTCCGAGCACTCGTGGTGCGAACTCTCGTAGGGCCATTGGGAGGCCCACTTCCGTGGTGAGATCTCTTTCCCGATCAGGTTATGTTAGATCTCTCTCTTTTCACATCAAGTTCTAATTCCTTCTTCTTTCTTTTGTTGGTTTACCTAAGGACATTGAGTTCAGGCCTCTAGCCGGAGGAGAGGACTTGCCTTATCAGTCTCCTGCTCCAGAGCAGGCCGGAGAGAGGAAAAGGAGGAGGGCTCAGAGCTCCCAGAGCTCGAAAAAAGAAATCTAGAAGGAGGTTGGTACGCAAGCCAAAAGAAACCTCTAGCTCCCGAGTGCTTGACTCAAACTCACTCCTCCGGCTCAGGGATGAGTTTGAGGAGGATGAAATTTTAGTGGCCCAAGAGCCATAGGTCCCTAAGGAATGAGTGTCAGTCGAGGGGGGATGACATAAGCCAATCTGTCCCAAATTCAAGAGGCTGATGCAGCAGTGAGGGTTGAGAACCCTCAAGACACCGTCTCTGACCCACCTAGTGTCATTAACATAATGGGATCACCTTCGTTCATGGACTCGATGTTTGGTGAAGCTCAAATGATGAAGGAGCGGTCGAATGAGGGGGTCCAGGGAGTGGACGATCCCCTCTAGAGCTTTTTTGACGGCGTGGACTCCACTGCCACGGAGGATGTCACTGGATTTGGTGACTTGGAAGTACCGAGGAAAAGTCCGCCCTCCGGGGTAGGTGGGTATAATTTGAGCCCAAGGCTGGTCAAGCGGTTCCCTGGCCCAAGTACTGATCCTGGTCAGAAGCGATCAATCATTATCACCGTTCCAGAGGATGCCTTGGTTCTTTCTGCACTTGTTGGGGTAGCTAGTTACCTTTGGTGCCTGGTGACCGAAGACTACCAGGCAAAAATAAACGAGGTGGATTCCCCACGCCTATTCAAAGAAGCAAAACAGGCGCTGAACTTGGTAAGGCGTCACCAAACCTTTTCATTTTTAGTTTTGGTTATTGGCGATCTTAACATTTCTTCTCATATTTGTAGGCCTTGGTGCTTCACCACGATACCTTCCTCCGGTATAGATAATAGCTGAGCCAACTTGAGGCCGAAGCCAAAGAGCTCACTGAGAAGAGAGACATGTACAAACTTCTCAGTGAGTAACATGAAAAAGAGGCTAAGAACCTTCGAGCCAAGTTGGACGCGGTTCAGAAAGAACGTGCCGACCTGGTGGAACAGGTAAAAATCTTTGAAGTTAGTGATGACGAGCTAGAAATGGTGACTAACAGTCAGAACCCATAGGTCCGACAGAAGATCGATCGGATCGACAAGCTTCGAGCTGAGATGGACATAATCAAGGTTGAGGTCGAAGAATGGAAAGGCAAAATGGACCTCTTGTCCTCAGAAAAGGAAACTGCCACGGCGCAATTAGCCTCGGAGGAGGCTCAACTTCGAATGATGAGAGAGAAGGCCAAGGCACAGTGCCAGAAATCCGAGGAGCTCCAATATCAACTAGGTTCGGTTGTTGCCGATCGAGAGACCCTCGGTAAAGAGATTAAAGTGGCCAAGTCTGTGGATGAAATAACCAAGGATGATGCCGACGAGATGGTGGCCTAGTATAGAGCCCATGTCGAGGCGGCCCAGGACCGTTTGAAAGGCATTGTTGGGTATGAGAAGTGGTAGTCTCGAAGAGAGGCCCTCGAGGAGATTCATGCTCGAGATTTTGATTTGTCGGTCGAGATCGTAAGCGCTAAAGGGCTCGAGGCTGAGGCCAAAAAGTTGGCTTACCCCAAGGACGAAAAGAAAGAAGAAGACTCCGATGGTTCTGGAGGATCCGGGGGCGGAGAAGACCCCGACGGTCCCGGTAATGAGGCGGGCTCTGGTGAGGACCTGGCTACTTAGATTTCTCGCAGATGTTTTTGCTTTTCTACTTTTTCATATTATTTTCTTTTTTTTTGTCGAGGCCGTTTGGAATTTGTAAAAATTTCTCTAGGCCGTTTGGCCTTTGTAAAAATCTTTTGATATATATAAGGCTTTTTCCCTTTAACAAATTTCAAGCCTTTTTACGATTGCAAAGATATTGAATGCCTTAGACCATAACAACTTGGTCTTGTTCATAGATTCGAATAGGCCTAGTTCTCGATATTAATTTGCTTAAAACTTTTTGGGGGGGGGGGTTGGTATGACGAATAGCTATCCCCAAAGTACTTAGAATATTTTGGATTAAAATTTTCCGAGGGTATCCTTTTGAACTAGTTTAAGAATCTTAAAGGCCTATGTTTTATTTACGGATCTCGGACATCTCCGAGCCGTTCTAGGACGACTGTAACATTTTTGTTCGGGCATTGACAATTGGTATTTTTACCCCGAGTCATCTGGGCTTACCTAATATAACGTCCCCGAATGGGGATAGTCGTAGCCTTTAAAGTTTGGGTAGTGCCTAATAGGCTTTGTACCCCTCCCCCCTGGTCTTTTTATCCCGGGCCGTCCGAACCTGCGTTGGACGACAGTCTCAGAATGAGGTGGCCCTTGGGCCTGATGTCTTTAGGGGACCAAATGTAAGAGACAACAAAAAAAATTTAAGGGATAAAATATTTATCCGCATGGTTGAAGCTTCCTTTCATTTGTATGCGTAATATACAAGGTCACACATGTGTACAAGCTTTGTGTCAGGGCTAGGGCGGCCTACATGGGCACGATTCGTTTGACCGTTTGTACCTTAAAATGAATCCTGTCGACCGAGCCTAGACTATTCAAGCACAAAGTTTCTTCCCTTGCTAACATCATTATCCGAGGGTGATGCCCCCTTAGTGTTCGAGATCGTTGATATGATCTTTGACACCGGTTCATAACCAATTTTTGATTCTATGTTAGCATGATCCATTGTTGCCTCACTAAAAACCTTGCCAGAAAACCCATTTGCAACAAAACCAGTTCAAGGGAAAAAGAGTGCAACACGTGCTTTCAGACCTAAAATATGTATCGTTCCTTGCCGGTTATGTGCACGTGTTAGCTCGAAATATAAATAAAAGAAATGGATAGGATTGTTCCTTAGTAGTAATATCATTTCACACGAGTTATATTCCCATTGTTCGGTATTTGCACGCCGTTCTTTGCTCTGAGTTTGTAGGACCTTTTTTCGATGATCTCGATAATTTGATATGGACCTTCCCAGTTCGGCTCCAGCTTCCCTTTATTCGGGTTCCGGGTGTTTAGTGTTGCCTTCCCTAATAATAACTCCCCGACATTAACGTGTCGAAGGTTAGTTCTACGATTGTAATACCTCTCGATCCATTTTTTTGGGCTGCCAACCGGACGAGGGCGACTTCGTGCCTTTCATCTAACAATTCCAAGCTCGTATTCATGGCCTCGTTGTTTGACTCTTTGCATCGAAAACTGAGACTCGACTCTCCTACTTTGACCAGTATCAGAGCTTCGCCACCGTAAACTAACGAGAACGGGGTAGCCCGGGTAGTAGACTTCAAGGTCATACTGTACGCCAAAAGGACTTCGGGCAAGATTTGTTTCCACTTTCCTTTGGCGTAAGTCAATCTGTTCCCGAGGTTTTGGAGTATGGTTTTTGTTTGTGGACTCCACTTGACCATTCCCACTAGGGTGATAAGGTGTTGAGAGGATCCTTTTGGTCTTATGGGATTTGAAAAACTTGCTTATTTTGTTGCCGATGAACTATTTTCCATTGTTGCACACAATCTTGGCCGACAATCTGAACCAGCATATTATGTGGTCCTAGATGAAAGCAATGACTTCCTTCTCCCTGAATTTCTCAAACGCTTGGGCTTCTACCTATTTAGAAAAATAGTCAGTCACAAACAATATAAATTAAGCCTTACCGGGTGCCCATGGAAGGGGGACGATGATGTCCATCCCCCATTTCATGAACGGCCAGGGTGACAAGACCAAATTTAGTAGCTTCCCGAGCTGGTGAATCATCAGAGCATGCCTCTGACAGCTGTCGCATTTTCATACGAATTCCTTCATGTCCTTTTCCATGTCAATCCAGTAGTAACCGACTCTGATTATTTTCCGAACTAACGACATGGCGCGCGAATGATTTCTGTAGGTGCCTTCATGGATTTCTCTCAGAACATACTCGGTGTCTCTTGGTCCTACACATATTTCGTGTGGGCCATTGAACATTCTCCGGAATAAGGTGTCGTCCTTAGAAAAGCTGAACCGGGCTGCCTTCGTACGCAAAGTTCTTGATTCTTTGGGATCCGAAGGCAATTTTCCGGTCTTTAGATACTCTATATATTTATTTCTCCAGTCCCAAGTTAGGCTTGTTGAGTTTATCTCGGCGTGACCTTCTTCCACTACCGATCTCATGAGTTGTACGACCGCTCCCGAGCTGAACTCATTATTGTCTACCAATGATCCCAAGTTAGCGCGAGCATCGGCCTTATTGTTTTGTTCCTGAGGTACATGTTTTAAAGTCCCTCCTTGAACCGATGTAACATTAACTGGAGTTTATCCAGGTATCTTTGCATTCGTTCCTCTCTTACTTCGAACATTCCATTAACTTGGTTCACCACAAGGAGGGAGTCACACTTAGCTTCGATCACTTCTTCCCCCAAGCTTTTGGCTAGTTTGATACCTACAATCATGGCCTCATACTCGGACTCGTCGTTAGTCAATTTTAGAGTCCTATAGATTTCCAAACTATATTACCTTTTAGTGGATTTAATACAATGCCATGTCCGGGCCCTTTTGCTTTAGAGGCACCATCCGTAAAGAGGGTCCAAATTCCCGAAGAAGTCCCTGAGTTTAATAGAAACTCCCTTTCGACCTCGGGTATAAGGGACGGCTGTAAAATTTGCCACAAAATCCGCCAAAATTTGAGACTTGATGGTCGTGCGCGCCCGATATTCGATATCGTACCCATTGATTTTGATGACCCATTTGGCCAATCATCCCGAGAGCTCGGGTTTATGCATTATATTTCTCAATGGGTAAATAGTTACGATATATATATGGTGGTATTGAATGTACGATTTTAGCTTTCTAGAGGTGCTTAGCAAAACGAGCATTAATTTCTCTTGGTGAGGATACCTATTTTCGGCCTCTCTTAATGTCCTGATGACGTAATAGATTGGAAATTGCGTACCTTCCTCTTTCCAAACCAGGACTCCACTTACCGCTACTTTGGATACTACCAAGTAAAAGTACAGTTGTTCGCCTGCTTTTGGAGTGTGAAGCAGAGGCGGGCTCGAGAGGTACCGCTTGAGTTCCTCCAAGGCTTGTTGGCACTCCAGAGTCCATGAGAAGTTATTCTTCTTCTTCAACAGTGAGATGAATCGATGGCTCTTTTCGGAGGATATCGAGATGAATAGACCCAAAGAGACTATGCGTCCGGTTAACCTTTATACGACCTTGACATTGTTCACTACGGTAATGTCTTCTATGGACTTGATTCTGTTAGGGTTGATCTCGATCCCCTGGTTGGACACCATAAATCCAAAGAATTTCCTGGAACCGACACTGAACGCGCATTTCTTCGTGTTCAACTTCATATTGTACTTATTCAATATGTTGAAGGTTTCCTGCAAATGTTTCAAATGGTCCTCTTTTTGCAGGGACTTAACTAATATGACATCAATGTAAAACCTCCATTGACTTTCCTATTTGTCATTCGAACATCCATTTTACTAGGTGTTGATAAGTTACAACGGTATTTTTTAGTCCGAATGGCATTACGTTGTATAAGTAGGTACTATTCTTAGTGATGAAGGACATTTTTTCTTGATCATCTAGGTCCATCCAAATTTGGTTGTACCCGTAATAAGCTTCGAGAAATCTGAGGATCTCGTGGCCAGCTGTCATATCAATCATGCGATCTATGTTGGGGAGAGGGAAAGATTCCTTGGGGCATGCCTTATTCAAATCTTTAAAGTCCACACACAATCCTGATTTATTCCCCTTCTTGGGGACTACCACTGCGTTTGCTAACCAATCCGGGTATTTAACCTCCCGAATGGACCCTATTTTAAGAATTTTAGATTCCTCGTCTTTGATGAATGCATTCTTGACTTCAGATTGAGGCCTCCTTTTCTATTTGACCGGACAGAACTTTGGATCCGGGCTCAGCTTGTGAGTTGTTATTTCTGGCGGAATCCCTGTCATATCAAGGTGGGACCAAGCGAAACAATCTATGTTAGTGATAAATAATTGAATGAGTTTTTTTCTGAGCTCGGGGCTTAACCCCATGCCCAGGTATACCTTTCAATCCGGAAAATGCTCAATTAATATGACATGTTCCAGCTTCTCGATCGTTGATTTAGTAGCGTCGGAGTCGTGGGGGACTACAAAAGACCTGGGAACCCCGTAGTTATCGTTTTCATCGGGGCCGGCGTTGGTAATTTATATTCGGATTCTTCCTTGGTGACCGGACCTACACCTTTTTTCCGTCATGAGTGGGAATATAGGGTCACCTTTTCGAACGCAAACATTTCCTTTGCTGATGGTTGTTCTCCGTAGATTTTTTTAATCCCTCCTGGCATTGGGAATTTCAACACTTGGTGTAGAGTCGAGGGTACTGCCCTCATGTTGTGGATCTATGGCCTCCCGAACAGAGCTTTGTACCTCATATCTCCTTCGATTACATAGAACTTGTCTTCTTGGATGGTCCCGGTGACGTTCACCGGTAATGTTATTTCCCCCTTGTTGGTTTCACATGCCATGTTGAATCTGTTTAGAACTCGGATTGCAGGCACGATTTGATCTTGTAGACCGAGTTGTTCCATGACCCTCGATCTGATGATGATGATGGCCGAGCTACATGGATCAATTAGCGCATGCTTAACTTTCGATTTATTTATGTGTACATATATTACCAGTGCATCATTGTGTGGCTGCACGATCCCTTCCGTGTCCTTGTCATTTAAAGACAAGGTTCCTTCTGGTACGTAATCTCGAGTTCATTTTTCCCTTGTGATGGATACTTTGGTGCACTTAAACATCGGCCCCTGAGGAACGTCGACCCCACCGATGATCATGTTAATGACGTGTTTAGGTTCTTCCTGTTTGGTCTGTTTATTAGAATCCCTATTCCTGAAATGATTCTTGGCTCGTTTGCTCAGGAATTCTCGAACATGTCCGTTGTTGAATAACCGGCTACTACCTCTCTCAACTATCGACAATCCTCTGTTACGTGGTCGTGAGTGCCATGGTATTTGCACATCTGGTTAGGATCCCTTAGGGCTGGATAGGGTTGTAGAGGTCGTGGCTATTTGGTGTCTTGATGTGTACATTGGCAGAGACAATAGCGACATCATCAACGTTAAAGTTGTATTCTGATAACCTCTTCGCTTCCTTAGGACCGATATGCCTGTTGAAACCGTACTTGCTCATGAGTCCCCGGTTGCTTTGACCTCGATCACTTCTCCTTTCACTTATTACAAGGTTTCTCCCGGATCCATTACCTCTTTGGTCCCCATTGTATGGATAATTAATGATCCCTGCTTGATCTCACTTCATGATCAATGACTCTCTTTGCTCTATCGACGACTCTGACAGGATAAATTGACTCCGAAGGGGCGCCAAGTTGATCATCTTTGACTCGGGTCGTGATTCACACCGGTTATGCACGTCGGCCCAAGTAACAGAAGGATATTCTATGAAGTGTTGTTTCAACTGCTGTGAAGCCAACGAGCTTTGAACATTGAGCCGTTGGGTGATCGCTTGTACGTCCCAGTCGTCCGGAATCGGGGGCTGATACGCTCAAATTACACCTTAAAATAGTGTAAGCGATCGATGTCAAATATAGTAACCCAACAAGGTTGGGGTCGAATCCCACATAGAACAATATGGAGGCGATTAAGAATGCAAGAGAATTATCACTTATCGCGCAATGCCAAACAAATAAGATTTTGGTTTTGAAAGTTGTTTACAACTAAATGCGAAAATATAAACTAACCTAGAAAGCAAGTAAAATGATCAATGACAACAAGAATGGATGCTTCGGGAATTACACTCAAGTAACG
>ML405406.1:36237-82318 GCA_005239525.1 Nicotiana knightiana | reverse complement strand
CAAAGAGTTGCGGAGATCCTCCTGGGTCTGAGTAAGAGATTGCACAAGTTCGCCTGAATACTCCTCCTTTTGGTCTAGTAAGGCCTTCAAACTCCAGACCTCTTCAGAGGCACGAGACAGCTGCTCCGCGAATGAGTACTCTAGGACGCTCTTATCCTTGCCTGACAATCAGATGATGCCTTCTCCACGGCCAACTCTGTCGTCATGACCCTCACTTGCTGCTCCAAGGTACATTTTTCTTCTTCTACGGCTTCCAAGTCGAGCCTTAAGCTTTCATACTGTTCTTTCCAGTTACCTGCTTCAGCATGCCACTCTTTTACTTCCTGCTCCGTATGAGAAATCCTTTTCATAAGCTCTGTGCCTATAAGATTGATCTACAAAAGGAAATCAATTAGATATGATAAGTACGCTTATAAGAATGAATGAAAGAAAATACATTCTACCTTTAAAGAAGTATGCACGATCTCATTAGCCCATGTAAGGGAACTGTGGCTATCCAGCTTAGCTCTCTCTGTCGGACCTATCAATGGTTTCAACCACACATCAGGCTGGCCAGACTTTTTAAAGAGGCTACCCTCTGCCGGAACTTCTATCATCACCTGCCTCATCTCCCTGCTGGAAGACCCTACTTCTAAAACAGAAGGCGCGGAAGCAGGAACAGATGCATGAGCCACGGGCAAGGAAGTCTGAGGAGCCGAAAACGCCACGGGAAAGGGAGCAAGAACAAGAGCAGGAATAGACACGGGGGCAGGAGAAATAACTGGAACAATGGAGGGGAGTTCTCTAAGAGAAGGAGAGAAAACAACCAGGGGAGCTTCATCAGCAACAGGACCAAAGCCTTCCCGGAATAAATGATCAACAAAATCACGCACGGGAGATGGAGAAGCATCCTCAAGGGCAGAAAATTCAACTTCAGGTACGGAAGGATCAATAACAGGTATAGACTCGTCGTCTGAGACCACCTTCCTTCTGCGTGACCTATGGATTAAAGAGCCTTCTTCTTCCTTCTCTTCTTCCGATGTCCTTGACCCACCTGCTTTTCTCTTTGAAGAAGATGAGCCTGAAATGATCTCCTGGGCCTGATCCAGGGATAACTTGGGAACAGGCGGATGCAGAAAGTCCATGAGCAGGAAACCCTGTCAAAAGGAAAGGATTAAATAATGCTCAAAGGAAGAAACAAGTACAAAAAGCAAGGAATGTGAGCAAAAATGTACCCACGTGCAAGATTCCACTTCTCAGGGAAGGGAAGATTCTCTTCACCTACTAAACCAGCAGTAGGAACAACAACATACCGAAGAAACCAACCTCGATCCTTATCATCTTCAGGAGTCACTAACACCCTTTTACTCCTAGCAGCCAGGGTAAAGATTCCCTGACAGAACAACATTGGGGAATAGAGGTGAATAAGATGATGAAAGGTAAAGGGTATCGAATCTAAGGTAGCCAAGTATCTAAGACATGCAACGACTCGCCATACAAGAGGACCGGTCCCAAGAAAATTTTGAAAAATCGACAGAGCTCGATTAATTACTGGGTCTATGGGAGGCTTGAACCCTAATGTAAAGGGATAGGTATAAACAAAATAGTGCCCCATCTTGTAAGACGTTATTCTTTAATTACTGTTTGGAACGATTACAGGAAAATCGGAACTCCAATAACAGTCCCTGCATATAAGAGAAATTAAACCTTCAGTGAGTTGGGTAGGGTACTTGTCAGCACTATCAAGAGACGACAATGAAGAAAGCTGATCTCTAAGGGCCTGATTATCCCTAGCAAAGGTGAACTCCGTAGGTACTATTTCATCGACCCTCGGTTCGTACAAAGGTTCGTGATGTTCCCTACCTTTGGATGAAGATCTAAAAGACCTAGCCCTCAGAGAAGTTAAAGACCTAGAAGAAGGAGGGGAAGTAATTTGAGAAGAGGAAGAGCCCCTTGAAGGAGTAGAACCTAAACTCCCTAACCTGCCGCCTCTCCTACTCCGCATTGGAGCAGAAGAGGGAGTCAAATCATCTACGTTTATGATCCTCTTAGATTGGTTTGAAGAAGACATATCTACAAAGACAAGGAAAAAGTTCTTTACAAATAAAGTTTGAAAGTTAGAAGTTTTTCGTGAAAGAAAAGAAAAGGGGTATTTATACTCGAAGAAAACCGTCAAAAATGGGAAAAACAATGATGTGAAAGCCATAATCGAAGATGTCGCTTCGTGACTGATGCAGAAATAAAAAGCCCTAAAAGGCGCTGAACAATTGCAAAACCAACCCGGAAATACCACGCGGCATAAGCATTAAATGGAAGTGACAAGTGACGCCTACATTCAGAAAAAGATGCAATGTTTCGAGTGAAGCTACGGCAAAATATTCCCACCATAAATGAGTATCCATTTACCAAATATTAATCGATAAATATATGGTAAGTGGAGGGACTATCTGTATTGGTAAAAAAGAGCTTCACACGTGTAATAAATCTTGATGACTCAGCAGTCTACGTGGAGAAATGAAGACACGACAGCTGGACGGGACTCTATGAAGAGGTATGAGGCAAAGAGGCACGACAAATCACACCCACGAGTTAATTAGCTACGAAATTCTCAACCTGATTGAGAAGATGAAGCGACACTGTCAAAATGTATCTGGGCAGAACAAAGGGTAGATTCAGAGATCTTCAATTAGTGATCCATACGTTACACAATATTCAAGCAACAGTTATGGTTACTCATTGTAACGTTACATTAATGTCATAATTAGTCATTAATGCTCAATCACTGAAAAAAGGCAGACGTTATATTAGGAAATTCCCTATATAAGGGAGTAAAATATAACCTGTAAGGGACATCCGAACTACTATTGCAATACACTTTACTTTTCTTGCATTTCGTTGATTTTTCTTTATTTAATTACTTACAATAATCAGTCTTGCCTTAGTTATTAGAAACCCGTGTTCATCCTAAAAATAGCTTTGGTCAAAGGATCTAATTCTTTCATTAAACACAACGGCGGTGAAGGGCAACAATTTATCTCCCCACGAGATCGAATCAATTTTGCTAAAGAAATTCGGAGACTCTCACTAGGGGAGCCTTGACGTCATATTCGTTGCTACTCGAGCATTCCATTGATTCCTTTAAGATGCTCGTGGATTCTTTCATTAAGTCTCATGTCGGGGTCAGAAAGGTGTTGGCCCGGAAGGCCGACATATTCAGAATTGCACAAGTCTAAGTTGCTGCGGGAATTTGTAACCCAGTTCCAGAAGTAAAGGATGTTTCTCCCTTCCGGCTGTTCCAGATGAATTGGCGGCTAAAGCATTCACCAAGGGTTTGAATCCGAGAAGTTCCGATGCTTTCCAAAAATTAAAGGAAATCTTGCTCCAGTTCCAAGCGATGAATTAGGTGGATGTTCACAACCGATACGAGTCCAAGATAAGGATTGAGGATGATCAACTCGGTTTCCCAACGTCAGTTAAAGGTCGGGAGAAGAATAGAGAGAAATCAAAAGATGATTTTGACACAGATAGACGATCTTCGAGGGGCCGGTGTTTGCCCTATGAACGGGACGAAGGATGCTGCAGAGGTCTTTGGTCGGCAAACAGGTTTGATACTGATAGAAGAACTGACCGCGACCGCAACAAGAGATCACTACAGGACAAGAAAACATCAGTTCCTCGAGATCCTTCGTACCCCAGACTTTCATAATACAACTTCAACGTTGGTGTAGTGGATTTGGTGTCGTCTATGAGGAACATTAAAGAAGCACGGTTCCCGAAGCCGATGAGGTGCGATCCCAGCCAAAGGGATCCAAATTTGTAGTGCAAATACCATGGGACTAACAGCCACCAGACTGGGGACTGCCGACATCTGCGTGAAGAGGTGGCGACACTACTAAAAAATGGACATCTCAGGGAATTCTTAAGTGACCGGGCCAAAAATAATTACGGACGCAACCGACAGTGCCCTCAAAAGTAGTAGATGATCCCCCGCGCCAGACGATCAATATGATTTTTTTTGGGGGGGGGGGACAAGATTAACAAGGTTACCTTCTCGGTAGAAAAAAAGACGAAGGTATCAGTAACCAACAACAAGAGGCTCCGGGAATTTACTGAAGACGACATCACTTTCACGGAGGAAGATGCATACAGATTGTTGCTACCACACAACGACACATTCGTAATTTCTTTAAATGTGTTAGATTTTAAAAAAAAACGTGTTCTGGTGGATCCAGGAAGTTCGACCAATATTATATAATAGAGGGTATTGAAATAAGCCAAACTTACCGGAAGCATCATTCCGCCACAAAACTCCTCAACTGGTTAAACCTCGCAAGCGTGACAACCCGAGGAGAGATCCTGCTGCCCGCAAATGCTGAGGGGGTGATGAAGATGACCTTTTTCGAGGTTGTGGATGGTGATATGGGTTACAACATTATCCTAGGAAAACCGTAGTTGCATGAGAGGAAAGTTGTACCATCAACGTATCATCAGTTTCTAAAATTCCCAACTCTCGAGGGGATTAAATAGATTAAAGGAGATCAAATGGCGACAAGGTAGATGAATGCGATTTCGGTCTCTAGTATCAAAGGGATGGAGCATGCGGCAGAGCAATTATAGGGACCAGCGCCTGCTCCCGAATCGAGTGAATTCAACTAGGGGAAGAGGCATCAGAATCTTAACAAGTGCCAAGATATTTTCAATTACCAGAAGAGACATACGCAAAGAAGTCCACAATGGAAGAGCTTGAACTAGTCATATTTTTTGAAAATTTCTTGGAGAGGATATTCCACTTTGGGAAAATATTGCACCCTGAACTCATGTCTGGGTTTATTGAATTTCTTAAATTTAACGTTGATTGTTTTGCATGGTCACATGCGGATATGACAGGTATCCCGACGGAAGTGGTCGTGCACAAGCTAAGCTTAGATCCCAGCGTCCCTCCTATAAGAAAAAAGAAACGACCTATTGTCGAGGCCGAAAATAAATTCGTCAAAGAAAAGGTAACTCGCCTCCTTGATATTGGGTCTATCCGAGAGGTAAAGTATCTGACTGGCTAGCTAACGTAGTAGTAGTTCCTAAGAAGAACAATAAATTTCACATGTGCGTAGACTATAAGGACTTAAATAGGGTGTGGCTAAAGGACTCATTCCTACTGCCAAACATCGATCAAATGATTGATGCAACGACCAAGCACGAGTTAATGAGTTTCCTCGATGCTTATTCCGGGTAGAACCAAATTAAGATGAACCCAGAGGATCAGGAAAAAACTTCGTTCATAACAAATTTTGGCACATATTGCTATAATGTGATGCCCTTCAGGATGAAGATCGCCGGATCCACTTATAACGGCTCGTAAACAAGTTTGAAAAACAATAAAGAAAACCATGAAAGTTTATATAGGCGATATTCTTGTTAAGTATTTGAACACGGGTGATGTCTTAAGCACTTGCAAGAAACTTTTTGACATCCTAAGGAAGCATAACATGAAGCTTAACCCCGAGAAGTGCGCGTTCGGGGTCAGCTCCGGCAAGTTCCTAGGATTTCTGGTGTCATAAAGGGGGATTGAGGTAAACCCCGATAAAATCAAATCCATCGAAGACATCCCAGATCAACTATCAAGCGTAATATAAGTTCAAAGGCTCATAGGGAGATTGGCTGCTTTGAGCAGGTTCATTTCCCGGTCATTAGAGAAATGTCACCATTTCTTCGTGCTGCTCAAAAAGAAGAACGAATTTGAATGGACCCTGGAATACCAGCAGGCTTTGAGGGATTTGAAAAGGTATTTGTCAAGCCCTTCCTTACTATCTAAGACGGAGGAAGGCGAATAATTGCTATTCTACCTAGCAGTCTCGGAAGTATCAGAAAGCACCATTTTAGTCTGTGAGGATGAAGGTATGTAATCTCCAATTTATAACGTTACTGGAATTTTAACGGGAGTAGAAAATCGCTACCCGCATTTGGAGCTAGATTCCGAGGTCATAAAAATAAAATACGACTCCCAGCTGGTGGTAAATCAGGTCTACGGGATCTTCGAAGCCAAAGAGGAGTGCATGCAACAATACATAGCAGAGGTTCATGCTTTTCTTTCTTGATTCCAGTAATGGTCAATTACGTGTATCCCGAGGGAAGAAAATGCAGAAGTAGACGCATTAGCTAACCTTGGCTCATCGACGGAAATGAAGGGATCGGACTCTGATACGATCGTATTGTTTATGCACACTGTTGTGAACGCAGACAATCATTACGAGGTATACACGGCTAATTTGGTTTGGGATTGGAGGAACAAAATCATCGATTACCTCGAGCACAGAAAGTTGCTTTAAGATCCCAAGGCATCTTGGGAACTGTGCACCAAATAAGAGCGGTATAGTTTAGGCCAATTGTACAAGAAATCTTTCCTAGGCTTGTTGGCTTGATGTTTGGGAGCCTCCAAAGCTAATTATGTTATGCCAGAAGTCCACGAAGGGATATGTGGTAATCATTCGGGCGTAGATTGCTTAGTATTAAAACTGGTTAAGGGCAAGGTACTATTGGCCCCGAATGGAACAAGACGCCAAAGCTTTTGTACAAAAATGCGATAAGTGTCAATGCTACGCACCGTTGGTACATCAACGATTTTATGGTGCGTTAAAGCACCTGAGTAGTTAACTCATGAACTAGTTTGCATTACGAGAGATTGGGTAAGGGCTTGAAGTTATCCCAAGGGGAAGGTGTTAGGCACCTTTCGGGATCCACAACTGTGAGTCCCGACCAAATGGTTTCATGAATTCAGACAATAAGCAAATAACAAGCAAGGCTCATGTAAGAGGGGATTTCAAACAAGTATAGAAATTTTATTGGAAGTTTAAAATAAATTAGAAGTAAACATTTGAGAAAATATCCTAGGTTTAAAGTAATATGGATCACATCAATGCAATACCCGGTAATCACTCCTCGAAGAGGGGCTACACGTGGTATTAGCACACCGGTCATCATATCCATATTCTACCCTTCCCAACCCATGAAGGTAATTAAAGCGTATGTTGGTCACGAATTCTATTGCGTGCTATTACCCGTCCCATCTTATCAGTCCTAGTGGAAGTTTAGACTACTATCCTAAAGGGTATGTACTAGGCAGAACCCCTAGATTTAAAGGACAAATTCTAAGCGACAAATAAAACATTTAGGACTGCAAGTATAGGGGACACACAAGAACAAATATGAGGCTCATGATACCCTCCACAAATTAATACACATAACTAGCACGACTCAAACACAAAGAGGTCTTTGCATTTCAGAACCTAAGGCGGGATGTCTAAGTGAGAATACAGCAATAGGGGCAGTCTGATTATTGAGTTTCAGAAGAAATCTTTTACCAGTTCTAGACTATGAATTATGATATGTAATTAGCCAAACAATACAAAGAGACGGTTTTCCCAGTTTTTATAAACTTAATGCCTAAGGCTTGCCTAGGCGGGTTTAACAAACTCCAGTTATCCTGTTTAGACTTAATCATGGTAAAGGAGTGAGTATTTACACTAATGTGAATGCAGTGTCCTACAAACATGATATCTAAATGCATACAGGGTGTGGAATGATGCAAACCTGCGCATGCTTTTCTAAATGCACAAACGTTTTCAGAAATCAGAATCTATTATTATTTTAAGGCGGAATTTACGTATTAACACATCTTTTGACTCAAAACAGGAAATACAAAAGCGTAGTTAAGTTGAACCTAACACATGATTTCTAATGCAAATAGCACTATGTCCTTAGCACATAAGTTTGGCATAGGTAATATGAGCATGCTGAGAATGAATTCCTAGGGTAACATGATCTCTAATGAAAATATTGGCGATTAATGTTTTTAACCTAAAATAGGATTTCTAGACATGGTGATCGTTAAGATGCAGAAATAGCAACATTACAACAAACATTTTATAGTTATTTAACTACAAATATGATTTCTAAGTGGGGCATGAGTATGGTAAAGATGCTGAGAATGGGCCTAAAACATGTTTTCTAATGCATGCATGGCAAGTATTCCTAAGCATGGTAACTATTTCACACATATACAAAATAAATCCTATAGCATGGTTTCTACCCATAATTATACTAAACGTGCACAACCTCGCCCATTTCACTATCCAGCCTATAACTGTTTTTTACACTTAATTATTACATACCAGACCTTGCACAAACTCCATAATAGGCCCAAGTCCTCATATCTAACAATGCCATATGCCATGAACTTTTGTAACCAGGCGCGTCAGAGTTCCTAAGGATCTCAGAAGACCCCAGGCAGTGCTCACACCCAAGTACCCTATCCAGGAATGAGTAAGTGCAGTGTGGAATGCCAGCCTTGTGTGTCAGAGTTCAATGGGTACTCAAATGGTCCCCAAGGCAGTGCTCACACAAAAGGGGCTGAACTTAGAGCTAAGAGTAGTGAGATGGGCCTATAGTTTAGAAAAGAGTTGAGTTTGAAGAGCAGCTTTTGGAAATAACTGTTTTGAAAAATAGCTTCAGAGAACAACATGAGAGTTTGTTTTATGAAAACTAGTTTTGCAGAAGAAAGAAACAGGACAATCAACAACCCAGAACATACATGGTTTAAGAAGCAAACACAAACAGGGATAGGAAGACTGGGGGACAAATAAGTCACAGAGTAGAGGCAGACTTGCACACAAATAGTCCTTAGGCTAGTGCTATATGGTTTAAACAATCACAGCCTAGTTATCACAGAATGTTCATGCTAGGAATCTAACAGCATTAGATTGAGGGGTATCAAACAGAATCACATATTAGGTCCAGGATTAGGATTTACATAATAACTAAGTATTAGGGGGTGCATGCTCATAGTGTTGGGAGTCAAGCAGATTCATGATGGAAACACATAAGGGAAAGCAATAGACATTCTAGACAAAATGGCAAAGGGAATCACATAGACAAGTAGGCATGCTGAACACAGAAGGGTAAGACAAACACACTAGCTGCAAGGAAAACAACAGAACCATAATTAAAACTTCAATACAAACAGAAGCATGTTGAGTTGGATGCTATAAACTTAAACTAGAAACATACCAGTTAGGAGTAAGAATAGAACAACAAGGTGCAGAGAAGTAGAGCAATAATAAGTTGTTCAGTCTTGGCTTTCAGCTGACTGAGTTGCCAGAAGAACAAGAGAGAATATGCAGTAAAGCCAGTGAGAGTTCAGAGCAATATGAGTGCTATATTTTTGTGTGTTCGTGTATCTTTATGTTTTTTTATGCTAAAGTGAGTAGGGTGTTTATAATTCTGAAAACAAGTAAAGAAAATAAGGTAAGGAATAATTAGTCTAACATAATTATGGAAATAATAACCAATCAGTGTCAATTAAAGGCCTGGACTCCCTTTAATTAGGGGGTCAAGTTCAAACGGGCCAATCAGAGTTAAATCAGGGAAAGGAATCAAATAGAGTGATCTTACCATAACGGGGGTAGTAAAAATATGGAGTGTGTAATAAAGACCAGGTTCATAACACGTAATTAAGGAAACTACACACTGGTAGCATATTCACAAAACAAAGTATGGGTTTAATTCTGGAAATTAGTCGAGGAAATATCCATTGTAATTGAAATCACAGGGAATCAGGCATAATCAAGGAAAGTATCACACAATCAAGGGAAACAATTCAAAAAATCAGTATAGAACATACAGAATCATAGGTTCGAAGAAAACATTACAAAGTAAGTGGAGGGTATTAGGAACCTAACCATGAATTAAAGTAAGAAACATAGAGCACATAGAGAGCCTAGAATAAATATACATATTGGCTAAACATAGCAAACACGATGGACTAAAAAACTAAAATTTGGGGTTTTTCGTAAGAAGCTTTGAATCGAAACGCATTAACAAAGAAAAACATAGAATAACATTAAAGCAGAAGTAAAGGAAAATCGATTTTGAAAAGGGTTTGTGAAACCCTAGTTTTAAAAATTGAAAGATCGTTTAAAGATGAAAGTTTTTCAGAGAAAAACATAGAAAGAAACTTCGGAATACTATAGATCTAAAGTAGATCTAGAATAAATCGAAAGACATAGGGTTAGGGTTTCGTGGAACCCAGAGAAGTAAGAAGAACCTCAAAGATGGCACCGGCCTAAGTCGGAACAGGCTGTAAACTTACTCAAACAGCCGGGGAGGTCGGAAAGTGGAACGGGACCATGGGAGGTGAGTTGGACCGCTCCAGGTTTGCCTGAGAACCCCAGATCATTATTGGACTGGTGCAAAGTGGGTGGGTAACCAAGAGGCGATGAGGAGCCATAGTTTCAGGTGAGAGAACCAGCCGGAGAAGATGATCAGATTCCATCGGAGAAGAGAAGCCAAAAGAGGCTTCTAGAGAAAACTAGAGAGTAACAAAGAGAGATAGAGAGAGAGTGAGTGTTGAGAGAATGAGGGTCGGAGGGGAGGGGGGGGTAGTGATTAGGTTTAATTATGGTAACAATGATCTGGACCGTTGATCTAATTTGATCAACGGTTCAGATCAAGTGTGGGTTTGGGCCGGGTTATTTGTGGGTCTTGGGATGGGTTAGAGAGTGGGTTTTGGGTCAGGTGGAGTTGGGTTAAGGGTTGTCTAAAATTTAAATAAAAATGGGCTAAACATTAAATACCCAATTAAATAAGGTAATTAATTAATAAAATAGCTAATAATTGTGTAAAAAATGAATTGAGACCAAATAAATATAATTAAGGCGATTGACTAAGATATAAAAATTATAAATGATCATTCATTGATTTTAAAATGGTATAAATGCACATTTGTGCTATAATTGCAAAATTACTGAAATTAACTAAATGATGCCAATATTGGCTAATTTGTCAAATAATAAAATCCTAGCGGAATTAAATAGGATATAAATTACATGTTGAGTAAGAGAATGATTTGAAATTATATCGTTTATGAATAATTATGAAATATAAAGTGTTAAATAAACAACAAAATAATTTGATAAAAATACGAAAAGTTGTGAGAAAATACTAGTTACTGTAAGGAGTGATTTTGAAAGTATATATGCAGGTTTGAAAATAATTTGAAGAAAAATTGGGTATCAACAGCTGCCCCTCTTTACCCGGAAAGGATGAAAGAGTTGTCGGTAAAGATATGATGGCCAATTTTGACCGGAGGAAAATAGTATGAAAGATTTAGGCCGCACCCTGGCTTCTAAGCTGCCTACATATCCCTGGTTGTACAGGAATAAGGCCGTATGTAGTTCATGAGTTACCGACGAAGTATACCGGTGAAGTTTCACAAGGACGGACGCAAGGTGCAAGGTAAGGTGAACAAAATGGCTTACAGGGTAGTTAGGAGAACTGGAGCGGTCTGCTCCTGCCTTACTGCTGTTCTTAGTCGAATTTCCTGGAAATGAATAACAAGCATATACTGTGCGTAATTTAAACATGATGCAGATTCCCATTGGACTATGAATGTTGTCTTTGGACGGTTGAGGATAACGTCCTTAGACCATGATGTCCTGGGCCATGAATCTCTTGATGCGGGATTCGCAGGCTATGAAATGACGTTCTCGGGCCATGAAGATGGTGCCTCCGAACCATGATTCCTTTGAATAATGATATGCAGAGTGATAAAAGGGATTCGCGGGCCATGAAATGATGTTCTCGGGCCATGAAGATGGTGCCTCTGAATGATGCCGTCTTTGGATAGGTTGGCGATATTTCAGACCATGAGAAGCGCAATAGTATGATGCTGACAAGACAGAGCTTAGTCTTGTGAATTAAAAAGGGCAGAGCTTAGCCCTGAAAGAAACAAGGTAGATAATGACAGAGACGATGGTTGCTTTAAAAGGTAAATGGGAGACAGTGCTTAGCCCTCAGAAGGCAGAATGGTAGCTTATGCAATGCAGGAAATAAAATGCAGACGGAGACAGTGATTAGTCTCGGAAGGCAGAATGGTAGCCTTATGTAATGCAAGAAATAAAATACGGATGAAGACAGTGCTTAGTCTCAGAAGGCAGAATGGTAGCCTTATGCAATGCAGGAAATAAAAATGCAGATGGAGATAATGCTTATTCTCGGAAGGCAGAACAGTAGCCTTATGCAATGCAGGGAATAAAAATGCAGATGGAGACAATGCTTAGTCTCGGAAGGCAGAATGGTAGCCTTATGAAATGCGGGAAATAAAAATGCAGATGGAGACAATGCTTAGTCTCGGAAGGCAGAATGATAGCCTTATGCAATGCAGGAAATAAAATGCAGATGGAGACAATGCTTAGTCTCGGAAGGCAGAATAGTAGCCTTATGAAAGATTTAAAGGAAGGATAACATGAATTCTTAGCTGGCGTTTAATTGCGGTAGAGCATTGCGATGATGAAGCATCGTTTGTACTGATAATAAATGTTGGCGTGTGCGATGAGTTTGAGGAACGATGTATGTCCTTTGAGTGGATAATATGTTTTGGGGCTTATGTAATTTGTGCCTTCACCCAAAGAAAGATCGTGAGTTTGTAAAGGGGAAGGTTAGTTCGCGTTCCCGTTGGCTCTGCTTGGCTCGTCTTCTTGATCATGATAATGTTCACATCATTGGGTAGCGCTCGCTAAACAAGCTGTTTCGATAAATATGCATGATTTTGTAAAATTATAATATATAATCTAAAATAGTTTTTTAGATGAACCGACGACATGACACGGTTTGAGACATTACAACCTCTCCTACCGTGGGATTTTGAGGGCCTCCCTCAAAATTCTGCCCCAGTTTGCTGGGTGGATACCTCCGACTGCTGCTCGTGCTGACCGGCTGAACTTGCTTCGAAATTTTGAGGGTCCTCCTCAAAATTCTGCCCTAGTTGGCTGGGTGAATGCTTCTGGCCTGCTGCTTGCTTCGGAATTTTGAGGTCCTCTTCAAAATTCTACCCCGGTTTCCAATTATGGGGGGAAAATAGATTTTTATTGAATTATGACCGAACCCATAGGGCTGCCTACGTATCCCCTCTTAAACGGGAATCAGGTCAGGCATAGTTCAATTTACATCATTGAGAAAACATGAAGATTACAAATAGTAGCGCTTGACTACATCTGAATTGATTGGTTTTGGCCAAACTTCTCCATCCATTTCTGCAAGTATGAGTGCTCCTCCTGTCAGAACTCTGTGAACCATGTACGGGCCTTGCCAGTTGGGAGAGAACTTCCCCTTGGCTTCGTCTTGATGTGGAAATATTTTCTTTAACACCAGCTGCCCTGGTGCGAATCGTCTCGGCTTGACTTTTTTGTTGAAGGCCCTGGCCATTCTGTTTTGATATAGCTGACCATGACAAACTACATTCATTCTTTTTCCGTCTATGAGAGTTATCTGCTCATAACGGCTCTTTACCCACTCTGCGTCGCTGAGCTCAGTTTCTTGTATAATTCTCAGAGATGGGATCTCTACTTCGGCAGGAATTACAACTTCTGTACCATAAACTAGCATATAGGGAGTTACCCATGTTGATGTTCGGACTGTGGTGCGATATCCCAATAAGGCAAAGGATAACTTCTCGTGCCACTATTTGTGCCTTTCTATCATCTTCCTTAGTATTTTCTTGATATTCTTGTTGGCGTCCTCAACGTCTCCATTCATCCGAGGTCTGTAAGCTGTGGAATTCTTGTGTTTGATCTTGAAGTTTTTACACATGGCTTTCATCAATTCACTGTTGAGATTAGAACCATTATCGGTGATGATTGACTCTGGAACTTCGAATCGACAAATAATGCGGTCGCGAACGAAATCGGCCACAACTTTCTTGGTAACTGCTTTGTAGGAAGCTGCTTCAACCCATTTGGTAAAGTAATCAATGGCGAACAGAATAAACCTGTGTCCCTTAGAAGCGAGAGGCTCGATTGGTCCAATGACGTCCATGCCCCAGGCGGCGAACGGCCAGGGTGAACTTGTTGCATTAAGATCACTGGGAGGTACCTTTATCATATCTCCATGTATCTGACAATGGTGGCATTTCCAGACATACTGGATGCAGTCCGTTTCCATAGTCATCCTAAAGTAACCAGCTCGGAGTATCTTCTTTGCCAGAACAAAACCGTTCATATGCGGGCCACATGTCCCAACATGAATCTCCTCTAGCATCTTGGATGCTTCCTTTGCGTTTACGCACCTTAGAAAACCCAAATCGGGAGTCCTCCTATATAGGATTCTTCCACTGTGAAAGAAATTGTTAGACAACCTTCGAAGCGTGCGTTTCTAAGTGGCATTTTGAAGCTCCAGGTATTCTCCTTTTGCCAAGTATTCCTTGATATCATGGAACCAAGGATTTCCATCTGCTTCCTCTTCGACATGGGCACAATAAGCTGGTTGATTGTGGATTTTCACCGGAATAGGATCAATGAAGTTCTTGTCTGGATGCTGAATCATAGATGAAAAAGTAGCCAAAGCATCGGCGAACTCGTTCTGGATTCTGGGGACATACCGGAGCTCTATCTTTGTGACCCTCTTTCTCAACTCCTGAACGTGATGCAAATATGGTAATATCTTGGAATTCTTGGTTGCCCATTCTCCCTGTACCTGATGTACCAATAAGTCTGAACACCAATCAAAAACAACTCCTGGACGTTCATGTCAATGGCCATGTTGAGTCCCAAAATGCAGGCTTCGTATTTGGCCATATTGTTGGTGCAAGGGAACATGAGTTTGGCGGATACTGGATAATGCTGACCGGTCTCTGATACTAGTACTGCTCCAATACCGACTCCTTTGAAGTTTGCTGCTCCATCAAAGAACATCATCTAACCGTCGTAGGATTCTGCAATGTCTTCTCCTACGAATGATACCTCTTCATCAGGAAAATACGTTTTCAGGGGTTCGTATTCTCCGTCTACGGGATTCTTAGCAAGATGGTCCGCCAGAGCTTGTCCTTTAACTGCCTTCTGAGTCATGTAAACAATGTCGAATTCGCTTAGCAGGATCTGCCACTTGGCTAGCTTGCCAGTGGGCATGGGCTTCTGAAAGATATACTTCAATGGATCCATCCTTGATATGAGATATGTTGTGTAGGCACAGAAGTAGTGCCTCAGCTTTTGTGCGACCCAGGTCAAAGCACGACAAGTGCGTTCCAATAAAGAATACCGGGCCTCATACGGAGTGAACTTCTTGCTGAGGTAATAAATAACTTGTTCTTTCCTTCCCGTTTCATCATGTTACCCAAGAACGCAACTGAAAGCTCCATCTAGCACTGCAAGGTAGAGTAACAGAGGTCTACCTGACTCAGGTGGTACCAGAACCGGCGGTGTTGAGAGGTACTCCTTGATTCTGTCGAAAGCCCTTTGACAATCCTCGGTCCACTTAGTTGCGGCGTCCTTCTTCAGCATCTTGAAGATCGGCTCACAGATGACTGTAGACTGTGCTATAAACCGACTGATGTAATTAAGCCTCCCCAAGAAGCTCATCACATCTTTCTTGTTCCTTGGTGGTGGTAACTCTTGAATGGCTTTGACCTTGGACGAATCCAATTCTATTCCCCGGCGGCTTACAATAAATCCCAGAAGGCTTCCCAGCAGGAACCCCGAATGCACACTTTGCGGGGTTCAGTTTCAAATTGCATTTTCGCAACCTATTGAAGAATTTCCCCAAATTCTCCATGTGATCAACAACTTTCTTTGATTTGATAATGACATCATCTACGTACACCTCGATCTATTTGTGAATCATGTCATGGAATATGGTGGTCATGGCCCTCATGTAAGTGGACCCTGAATTCTTTAGACCAAATGGAATCATCTTGTAACAATAAACTCCCCATGACGTGATGAATGCCGTCTTCTCAGCATATTCCTCATCCATCCAAATCTGGTGATAACCAACGAAGCAATCCACAAAGGACTGCAATTCATGCTTGGCACAATTGTCAATCAGAATGTGTATGTTTGGCAAGGGGAAGTCGTCTTTCGGACTAGCCCGATTGAGATATCGGTAGTCGACGCAGACTCTGACTTTCCCGTCCTTCTTTGGCATAGGTACAGTGTTGGCTAACCATGTCGGATACTCCACTACCCCGAGAACTTTGGCATTGATCTGCTTGGTAACGTCTTCTTTGATTTTCAAACTCATGTCGGGTTTGAACTTTCTGAGCTTTTGTTTCACTGGCGGACATGTTGGATTGGTTGGCAGTGTGTGAGCCACAATAGACGTACTTAGACCAGTCATGTCATCATACGACCATGCAAACACATCCTCACTCTCTTAGAAACTCCGTGTATTCTTTCTTCTCTGATGGTGACAAATGAGTGCTGATACGAGTTTCCTTGACATTTTCTGAATCTACCAGGTTGATAACTTCAGTCTCATCCAGGTTGGACTTAGGTCTGTTCTCAAAGTTCTCAACTTCCTTGACAATCTCGTCATGTATGTCTCTTCATCTGAATCAATGTCAGTTTGATGCGTTGTCTCGTTGCATGTCACAGTCATCAGTTCATCAACACAAGTAATAGTAATGCTGTATAAATAAAGTAATGAGGAAAAAAAATAATAATAAATATCGGATTTCGTAAGAGAAATTTAGAAGATGCTTTGATAGATTGAATAATTGTTTCGAACATTGAAGATCTTTATTGCAGAAATTAAAAACAAATGCAGGAAAATCATTTAGTAAATAAAACAGTAAATAATGCTTGTTTTAGCCTTGCTACCCCGAGGCTCGTCGGGCTTTGGTTGTCTTGATAGACCAGTTCTTGAGATATGCCCACTTGATCACAATCTATATGGAAGGGCCTTCCTCCCCCTCCCCCTCGAGGACAACACAACAATCATTATTATTATTTTGTGAAAACAAGCTCCTCATTGCTGCAAGTGATTCTTCTTCATCTGAACCGTAGATAGGGTCAGCTTGCTTGAAAGTCTGCTCAAGATGAGGTATAGGCTATTCCAAAGTATAATAGGGACTGCGCCAAGGTGGCGACCAGTCGTTGAATTCCTGCCAGGTGTACTCATACCCCAGACCGAAAGTGGTACCATGCTCCTTGAGATTTATAGGCTTCGTGATCCCTTGGAGGTTTTTGCCGAGCCCTTTGCTTGGCTCATATCCTCCCCAGTTCAAGATGCTCTCGATCTTTTTATCCCACCATTTGTCCTTGTCGATGGCATTGACCCATTCAATATGGTGATAAGTTCCTCCACCATATTGAATGGTTCAATGCCATCGACAATGACAAATGGTGGGATAAAAAGATCGAGAGAATCTTGAACTGGGGAGGATATGAGCCAAGCAAAGGGCTCGGTAAAAACCTCCAAGGGATCACGAAGCCTATAAAGCTCAAGGAGCATGGTACCACTTTCGGTCTGGGGTATGAGTACACCTGGCAGGAATTCAATGACTGGTCGCCACCTTGGCGCAGTCCCTATTATCCTTTGGAATAGCCCATACCTCATCTTGAGCAGACTTTCAAGCAAGCTGACCCTATCTACGGTTCAGATGAAGAAGAATCACTTGCAGCAATGAGGAGCTTGTTTCTACAAAATGATAATTTGGATTGTTGTGTTGTCCTCAAGGGGGAGGGGGAGGAAGGCCCTTCCATATAGACTGTGATCAAGTGGGCATATCTCAAGAACTGGTCTATCAAGACAACCAAAGCCCGACGAGCCTCGGGGTAGCAAGGCTAAAACAAGCATTATTTACTGTTTTATTTACTAAATGATTTTCCTGCATTTGTTTTTAATTTCTGCAATAAAGATCTTCAATGTTCGAAACAATTATTCAAGTTTGGCATATTGGGATAAAATATGGCCCGAGTGTTAATACCCTATATTTTCAGACTAGTACCATATGACCACGATAGTAGGATGTATAAAGTGTATTAAAAGTAAGTAGTATTTTAAGTAATTTGAGACAATTCTTAATTATGTGGGTAATTGGTTAATTACCGCGTAACAAAATATTATATAATTAACTAATGAGTTTGGGATAAGATTAAAACCCCACCCACCCCCACGTGGCAGGCATATGAGAATTAATTAAAATGACTCTTAGAGTCATTATATTATGTGGCAAGAAATGGGGATGTGTGGTTTGGAAAAGTCTTAAAATGTGAGCCATTTCATATATTAAAGAATATCATGTCATAGAATTGTTAAGTGACCTATATACTAACGAGACTTTCAACCATGTACATTACTTATCAAATGTTTCTGTTCCAAGTCATCAACTTGGAAGTGCTCTCTTATTTTCCGATTCTTCTTCACGAGGACACCTTGAGTGTTGAAGCAGCATATGGACTACATATCGACATGAAAAAGTTAAGAGTTCATCCTAGTTGGGCTGGTTCATGATGTTTGTAGTTTGGCTCAGAAGCTCAGGTTCAATCTTTCTCAAAAATATCATATGGATTTTTTCCTACTCCGGGTATGTTAAGGCCATCTCTTCTATCTTTTTGGCATGATCCAAATTATACAAAAGAACGGGAAAACGCTCATTTCCATAAATTACGCTATTCATAGAAATACTAGGGGTATCTATATTCTTGATTCCCCATGTGAATTATTATTATATTCTGTTCATGGGTCTCATAAAAATACATATTTGATAAAGTTTATCCGAAAGGCATATTGAATTTTATGGCGTTCCGAGAAAATCTTATTAATGTATTTCTTATGCATTTCATGCATTTTACATGTACATTGACCCATGACTCAGACGGTGTTATATACGCGTATATATGTATATATATGTATATGGGATATGGGAAAAGGTTACGGCGTTATATACGCACCACCACCTGCTCAGCTTGTATACATTGATGATTTTCCACAATGGTCGATATGATATGATGGGATGCCCTCAGAGGCTTGATGATGTTATATACGTACAGACCTATGCATTACATGACATTTATACACATATGCATGACACTATAATTATTCCATGATTTACAGAGTTATCCAGACTTAAAGTTGAGTCATTTACTCTATATTTCTTCCATGTCTGTTATGTACTTATTTATGTGCCTTGCATACTCGGTACATTTTTCGTACTGACGTCTCTTTTGCCTGGGGACGCTGCGTTTCATGCCCGCAGGTCCCGATAGACAGATCGAGAGCCCTCTAAGTAGTCTATCAGCTCAGCGGAAGATGTTGGTGTGCTCTATTTGCTTCGGAGTTGCTCGTTTGGTTAGTATGATTAGACGTGTATTGTTTTATGGCGGGACTCGGTCTCGAACTTTATGAAAATTATGTATTCTTAGAGGCTTGTAGCCAGATGTCATGTACATAAAAGATTATATGGCCTTGTCGGCCTATGTTCAGAGTGGATATTTGGTCTTATAGCCCTGTATGTCTTATGCATACGTTGGTATCTCACGTTGTATTATACTTATCTCACGGAAGCCTTCCAACTCAGTTATCTATAATAGTATAATACGTTATGTAGATACTCGGTGGAGTAAGGTATCGAGTGCCCGTCGCGGCCCATCGGTTTGGGCCGTGATAGATGGTACGCAAAAAGTCAAAAAATTGTGTTGTTGATAATTCATATGTGTTGGGGGTAATTGTTAGTCTCAATTGATGCGTGATTGATTCACCTTAGGCCAGCTGAAATATTCCTTTTTCTAGTGGAGGTGGGAATTGCCTTAATTGCTCGAGGACAAGCAAAAGCTTAAGCTTGGGAGAGTTCATACGTAGGGATTTTGACCGCTTATTTGCTCTCTTTTACTTGTGTTTTAGCTAAAAAATGCTTAAAGGTATTCCCGAAAACTAATAAAATGTGTTTGCTTACATGAGTGTTACAATATGAGCCAAATGAATCAAAATCAACTCATAAAGGAGTCAAAAGTGAACAAGAACCAAAACAGGGCAAAAGGGCCAACTGTGTGGACCGCATAATTCTAATGCAGCCGCAGAAGAGAGGTTCAGAGACTCTGAAGTTTGAGCAAGTAAAGATGTGCGGACCGCACAAATATTGTGCAGCCGCACTCACTATTATGCGGACCGCAGTAGACGAGATTCAGAGCACTGTTATTTGGGTAAGCTGAAGGAGTGCGGACCACACCAAAATTGTGCGGCCGCAAGATGTCAAGTGAGGTCGCACTCACAATTGTGCGGTCTGCGGGAGTGAAGAATCAGAGAGCTGGGTTCAAGTTTAAAGTCAAAGAGTGCGGACCGCATCATTTTTTGTGCGGCCGCATAAACAATAGCGTGGCCACACTCAGAATTGTGCAGTCCGCAGAAGTCCAGCAAAATCAAGAGCTCAAGTTCAAGGAATGCGGACCGCACTAAAATTATGCGGCCACAGAAGCAAGTGTGCGGCCGCAGAAGCAAGTGTGCGGCCGCGCAACCTCCACAGGGGCATTTTTGTCAGATATTTTCAGCTTAGTATAAATAGGACTTTTTGTCATATTTAGGTTAAGTTATGTTTTAGAAGAGCACCTGTTCCATTTTCTCTTACTGTTTTTGGTAATTTTGTACTAGATTTGTGTCCAAACACTAGATTTTCATCCCATAATCAAATATTATGGATTCTATCTTTATTTCTTCTTTAATTTCTGTATTTGTCATGAGTAGCTAAATCTTTAGCTAGGGTTTTGACCCAACCTTAGTGTGGGTATTTGATGGGTGTCTAATTTAGGGCTTGTTTATGATTGGGTTAGTGATATTTAGCCTAGTTCTTGTTAGAAATCAAGAATTAATTGTTGCAAACATTGATTCATGCCTTTATGACTTAGTCTCTAGTTGAGAAAGAGGGACTAAGTCTAGGAAAACTTGGATAACAAGGAATTGGGGTGAACTTAAGAAATTGATAGCCCCAATTAAAGGGTTAAAACCTAGAGATAGTAATACCGACTTGAGCTAATATCACTTGTATTGTGCAAATACCCATTTGGACTTGAGAAAGCCAAATTGGGCAAAATCACTCAAACTACCGAAAGGTATATAGTGAGTACCCGGATGTGATTACTATATTTACGACCCCTACTAATCAAACTTGCCCTGGAGTTTACTACCCATTAGATAACCACCTAGGTAGAAGTCACGACCCTAGTCCCTTTAACCATTTGAAAAACTCAAAACAAAAAATATTGTCCTTAGCTTTATACTTGCAAACAATTGAGTAAAGTAAAAAGTACAACATCAATCAAATTTGTGGAAGTGTAATTTGAGCCAAAACTTGCAATCAACCTAGATATACACCTTATCCCATTTTCTAATTCCCTGTGGATTCGATCTTGACCTTTATTGGGTTTCTTATTGCATCGACCGTCTTGCTACTTAATTGTGGTGTGGATTTAGCCGAGATCAATGTTTGGCGCCTTTGACGGGTTGTTAAGCGGACTTAGCTATATATCTAGGTATTTGTGTGTTTTGTCTTTGTTTCCTTCCGTGTCACTAATTTTGTTTGTGAATTGCTTTTAGGTACGAATTGGCTCTTAACAATGAGCCCCTCGAAAATATACCATTGGGGGAGGAGGTAGATGATGATCGAGTGGATGAGGTACATACCGAGCCTCAAGTAAATAGGCGAGGCCGCGCCGCCTCATGATAACATACCAAACCCTCCCCCACCTCCTCCAGAGCAGCGCACCGGATGTTGCAAAACAAGGGCTATGCAAGTGCAATAGTCCCGCCCCGGATTAGGGCGGGAAACTTCCAAATAACCAACGTGATGCTTATGCTGCTTGAGCAGAGGGGTTTCTTCACCAGAGCTCCACACCAAAATGCCTACAAGCATCTCAAGTGTTTCGTTGATACTTGTTGGGGGAGCAACCAAACAAATGTCTCCGAGGATGCACTGCGGTTAAGGTTGTTCCCTTTTCTCTATGGGGAAAGGCATTGGACTGGTTAGAGATATTGCCCAATCATTCCATCCACAGTTGGGATGAGTTGGCCGAGAAGTTCATTGCCAAATTCTTCTCTCCTAGGCACATGGCTACACTAAGGGATGAATATCTATCTTTCAAGCACGAGCCCAATGAGCCATTACACGAGATTTGGGAAAGATATCGTACCATGGTCAAAGAATGCCCGAACAATGATATGACCGAGGCCATAATCCAACAAACTTTATTTAGAGGGATCAACAAAACGAATCAGCGTGTGATAAATCAAATCGCCAGGGGTAACTTCATGAACGCGCATTATTCTGAAGCTTGTGAAATCTTGGATGAGATGGCGGATACCTCTTCGGTGTGGCAAAGTAGAGCTGATGTTCCTCAGGGTGACCCAAATTTTATTCACCTACACAAGGATCTACATGATTATGGGCAAGCTATTGCGGAGTTGACAACCACCATGAACCAATTGGCCAAGGCTCAGCTTCAACAGGTTCAAGGGCCGAAAATAGGTGAATGCTATGGAAGGAGTGAACATGCTGGTGAACAAGATATGCAACGAGGTAAACAAGTACAAAACCATCCGGAACAATTTGAGCAAAGTAATAGTGGGTATAATCAAGATGATGCATATGATGAGCAAGATGAAGAGGTTCAATATGTCAACAATTTTCAAGGTCAAAGAAGCAATGCTCCAAATCAACAATAATGGAGATCACAAGGAAACCAAGGCCATCAAGGAAATTGGAGTGGTGGCAACAACAACATCCAAGGCAATTAGGGGAACAACAACAACCAAGGCAATTGGGGGAACAACAATAACCAAAGCAATTGGGGTAATCAAGACAATTGGGGAGGAAATAATCAAGGTAATTGGGATGGAAATAATAAAAACAATTGGGGAGGCAACAATAATCAAAGGGGTTGGAACTATAGCAATTAAGGATATCAGGGGTCGGGCTTTCAAAGGCCCCCGATGTATCAACAACCAAACAACCCGCCTCCATATCCGTCGTAAGGTCCGAGTTCTTCCAATAGTTAAATGGGACGGATTGAAAACATGTTTAAGCAAATGATGGAGAAAAACACCGACTCCTATGCCCAATTAACCCTCCACAACACTTCTATCTGCAACTTAGAGGTTCAACTTGGCCAAATTTCTCAAGCTTTAAATACTCTCCCTAAGGGGGCACTACCTAGTGATACGGTGGTGAACCCAAAGGGTGGGAACAATACTGGGTATGCAATGGCCGTGACAACAAGAAGTGAGAGAGGTAGAGTTGCGAGTACCTCAAACCAAAGAAGAAATGTGGGTGATGATGTGTTGGTTCAAGATAATTATGAGCCAAGCAATGATGTTCAAGCTAATGAAGAGGTGAGGATAGACATTTATGAGAGTGTGGAGGAGACAGAAAATGATATGAACCAGTCTAGGGGTATGTAATAGACATACCATATCCGGTAGTGTAAAAGGACAAGGCACCCTTGCCAAGGCCTCCTCCTCCATACCCTAAAAGACTCGCAAAGAAAAATAATGAGAATCAATTCAATAAATTCACTGATATGATAAAGTTTTTCCATAAATGTGCCGTTGGTTGAAGCCTTGGAACAAATGCCGGGATATGCCAAGTTCATGAAGGATTTGGTAACAAAGAAGATATCAATGAACTATGAAACGATCAAAATGATACATCAAATAAGTGCTATTGTGCACTCCATGGCTCCAAAGTTGGAAGACCCCGGTGCTTTCATAATCCCGTGCACTATTGGGAGTGCCGATTTTGCCAAAGCTTTATGCGACTTGGGGTCAAACATTAACTTGATGCCCTATTCTGTGTTTAACGTTGGGGATTGGGCAACCAAGACCCACATCCATGAGGTTGCAAATAGCGGACCGGACAATGAAAAGGTCATTAGGGATAATTGATGATGTGTTAGTTCGGGTCGACAAGTTCATACTTCTCGCAGATTTTGTGATAATTGACTATGAGGTTGGCTACGAGGTGCCAATCATTTTGGGAAGACCTTTCCTTACTACAGGGAAGGCCTTAGTTGGTGTGGAATCTGGTGAGTCACCTTCCGGGTGGGCGATGAATAAGTGGTGTTCCATGTTTGTAAATCAATGAGGCTGCCAAATAGAAAGGAAGTGTGTTCGTTTGTGAATTTTGTGACCGAAGTAATTGTTGATGATACAAGTACTGTGATAAATGTTGAGGAAGTTGTGTTATTGAATCATGATGATGATGAGAAGGAAGGATTTGTAGAATGTGTCAATGCTTTGCAAGGAATGGGATCATATATTTATGAACCCCGAAAACTTTCCTTGGATCTCGAAAATCAGAAGACTCCACCAACAAAGCCCTCAATTGAGGAGCCTCCCACCTTGGAGTTAAAGCCTTTGCCTTCACACCTTATTTATGATTTTCTAGTCCCTTGTTCCACTTTACCTGTTATTCTTTCCTCCTGCTTAACTAACGTGCAGGTAGATTCCACCCTTGTGGTTCTCCAAAGGAGGACGAAAGAAATAAGTTGGACGTTGGAGGATATTTTGTGTATAAGCCCCGCCTTTTGCATGCACAAAATCATTTTGGAGGAGTATTCCAAACCCTCCATGGAACATCAAATACGATTGAATGAGGCTATGCAAGAGGTAGTAATGAAAGAGATCATCAAGTGGTTGGACGTTGAGGTTTTTTACCCCATTTCCGATAGTTTGTGGACCTCGCCGGTGCAATGTGTCCCAAAGAAAGGGGGCATGACTGTGATAACAAATGATAAAAATGAATTGATCTCCACAAGAACTATCATCGGGTGGAGAGTGTGCATGGATTATAGGAAGCTCAACAAAGTTACTCGAAAAGACCATTTTCAGCTTCCATTTCTTGATCAAATGTTGGATAGGTTAGCCGGAAGTGCTTAATATTGCTTACTTGATGGATATTCTGGATATAACCATATTCTTATTGCTCCTGAAGACCAAGAGAAGACCACTTTCACTTGTCCCTATGACACTTTTGCATTCTCGCGGATGCCATTCTGTTTATGCAATGCATCGACAACTTTTCAACGGTGTATGATGGCCATCTTCACCAATATGGTGGAGGACTTTCTCGAGGTTTTCATGGATGATTTTTCTGTCGTGGGAAATTCTTTTGAAGAGTTCTTGGATAACTTGGATAAGGTATTGGCACATTTCGAGGAAACTAACTTGGTGTTGAATTGAGAGAAGTGTCACTTTATGGTTAAGGAGGGCGTTTCCCTCGGTCACAAGATTTTCAAGAATGGTATTGAGGTTGATAAAGCAAAAATTGAAGTGATATCCAAACTCCTTCCCCCTACTTTCGTAAAGGGAGTGAGGAGCTTTCTAGGTCATGCGGGGTTTTACCGTCGATTCATCAAGGACTTTTCTAAGGTGGTAAACCCCTTGTGCAAACTCTTGGAGAAAGATTCCAAGTTACTTTTCAATGAAGATTATATGAAGTCATTTGAACTATTCGAGTATAAGTTGACTACCACTCCTATTATCACCGCGCCAAATTAGAGCTTACCATTTGAGCTCATGTGTGATGCAAGCGATATGGCGGTTGGAGCGGTATTGGGGCAAATAATTAACAAGATCTTTCGTCCGGTCTACTATGATAATAAGACCATCAACGAGGCCCAAGTTAACTATACGGTGGCCGATAAAGAACTCCTAGCCATCGTCTTTGCTATGGAAAAGTTTCGCCCGTACCTAATGGGTACAAAGGTGATTGTTCACACCGATCATGCGACACTTTGTTATTTGATGACCAAGAAAGGCTCTAAGGCAAGATTGATGAAGTGGGTACTTCTTTTACAAGAATTTGATCTTGAGATCCAAGACCGCAAAGGGAGTAAAAACCAATTGACGAATCACTTATTCCGATTGGAGGAGGAGGGGAGGCGACATGATGGCCTTGAGATCAATGATTCATTTCCTGACGAACAACTCCTTTCCATTTCTATGACCGGGATGCCATGGTTTGCCAATGTGGCCAAATATCTTGTGAGTGGCATTGTTCCGAATGAGTTCTCTTCAAACCAAAGGAAGAAGCTCAAACGGGAATACTTGGACTACTATTGGGATGATCCATATCTCTTCAAAATTTGTACTGATGGTGTTATCTGAAGATGTGTACCAGAAGAAAAACAATTGGGTATACTTGAAGCTTGGAACTCTTCACCATATAATGGTCACCAGGGTGGAGCGAGAACTGCTACAAAGGTGTTAAGCTGTGGATTCTATTGACCTACCCACTACAAGGACGCTAGGGATCTCGTTAAGCATTGTGATGAATGCCAAAGGGCTGGTGGGATATCCAAGAAAAATGAGATGCCTCTCACCATTATCCTAGAGATTGATATTTTTGATGTGTGGGGCATCGATTTTATGGGTCCGTTTGTGAGCTCATGTGGGAACACTTATATATTGGTAGCTGTGGATTACGTGTCCAAATGGGTTGAAGTTGTGGCTTTGCCCAACAATGAAGCTCAGAGTGTGGTAGCTTTCTTGAATAAGAACATATTCACAAGGTTTGGTACTCCAAGGGCCATCATTAGTGATTGGGTATCACACTTTTACAACAAATCTTTTGATACTTTACTCTCCAAGTATGGTGTCACTCACAAAGTGTCGACCCATTATCATCCTCAAGGAAGTGGACAGGTAGAAGTCTCCAACCGGGAGATCAAGAGTGTTTTTTCAAAGGTTGTGAATGCCAACTGGACAGATTGGTCGAAGAAACTTGACGATGCTCTTTGGGCTTATAGAACAAATTACAAAACACCAATTGGTATGTCTCCGTACCGATTAGCGTTCGGGAAAGCTTGTCACCTTCCGGTGGAACTTGAGCATAAGGCTATGTGGGCGTTGAAGAAACTTAACCTTGAGTGGGACGTAGCTGCAAATATTAGGGTGGATCAATTGAATGAACTTGATGAGTTCTGGTTCGATGCTTACTCCAGTTCGTCCTTGTATAAGGACAAGATGAAGTATCTCCATGACAAGTATATCCGGAACAAATAATTCAAAGAAGGTGATCTTGTGCTTTTGTTCAACTCTTGGTTGAGGATGTTTCTGGGAAAGCTGAAATCAAAGTGGAGTGGCCCATTAGAAGTTGTACATGTGACACCCTTTGGTGCTCTAGATCTGAAAAATAAGAATGGTAAGGTGTTTAGAGTCAATGACACCGAGTGAAGCACTATCTTGGAAAGGTTGATGATGGCCACGTTGTGGCATTTCTCCATTTCAAGTGATTGATGGTAACATGCGTCAAGCCGCGACGTTAAATCAGGAGCTTCTTGGGAGGCGACCCATATGTTTTTCTTTCTCTTGATTTCTTCTTTAGATTAGGCATTTTTTGTGCTAACTGGTTTTGAAGTATATGCGGGAATATGGGTGTGCACTGCAGGGACTGTGCAAGAAAAATTGGCTAAGTGTTGCAACAGTGCGGACCGCACACTTCTGTGTGCGGTCGCACAAATGGGAGATGAGAAATGCATGATCTCTGATGTTTGGCATGTCAAATCTCCTTAATGATTTGCGGCCGCACACAAAATTGTGCAAAACGCACAAATTCTGCAGCCGTACTCATTATTGTGCAGACCACAACATTACTTCAAGGAGCAGGTAAGGAGTGCGGACCGCACTCAAAATTGTGTAGTCGCACTCAGGTAAATTTTGGGCCAGACAGGTCAAAGTATAAATAGGGCTTTCCTCAACTGTTTACACTTTACGAACTTTGAACTCTGAAACTAAGCTAGCGTAGTGCATATCCCCATTGTTCTCAATCTTCCCCCATTTCATCAGTGTTGAATCTCACCTGCATCTTCATTACTGGTATGTTAATCTCAGTGCTTTAGATTCTTTATTTTGTGTCTTTGTTTTAGTTATTTAATCTAGGGTTAAGTTTATGCCTAATAATGTCAATAGATGGTCAATATTGCGTAGCATCATATGGGTAGCATCTTAAATGTTAAATGGCCTGGGTAATTAGCTAATCATGCTTAATTGCTAGATCCATGCCTAATTAGTGAAAAACCTTGCACAAATTGTAAGGAAATGCCAATGTAATTCAAATTATGCGGCCGCACACACTTTTGTGTGGTCCGCAGTAGAGGGTATGCATCCGCACATATTTTTTTGCGGTCCGCATCTCCCTGAGCTAGGGAAAGTTTGTTAATGAGTTATGCGGCAGCACTCAAAATTGTGCGGTCCGCAGTAAACTTGTGCAACCGCACTCACTTTTGTGCGGTCCGCACTGATGAAACATTAGAGTCCCTTGTAGTGTGAACCTGGGGCTGTGCGGCCACACTCAAAATTATCGGTCCGAACTTTTGGTTATGCGACCGCACTCACTTTTTTGTGGTCCGCACTCTGCAGTCTACAACCAAACATATTTTTGTGCGGTCCACACTGCCCCTTCTGAGACTGTGTACTACAACTTTCAATCATGCTTTTGTGTACATTATGAGCTTCAATTCTAACTGATTTCCATTGCTTATGTGTTTCAGACAATGGTTCGCTCACATGGTAGAGTAGATACATCTAAAGGGAGGGCAGAACCCTCCTGAGGTCGAGGTCGAGGCAAAAGCAACCTACCTCTAGCACTATAAAAGGTCATAAGCAAGAAAGCTACATCTAATAGAACCCCTGAGCCTTCTGAGACCAGTGAGTACCTCCCAACCGGGGAAGCTTCTGAGAGTAACTCCGTGTAAGCACAAATCCCAATCACAACAATTCCCAGGGAGACTCCACCTAGTAAATGAATCATCATCGCTTTCCAGTTCTTCTGAAGGTTCGGAGGAAGGTAGTCAAGCCTCTGAGCCCTCTCTCTCATATGCTCCAGCTAATCCAATTAATATGGACGATGATGATGATGTCCCAGACGATGGGAGAGGGGGTGATACTGCAGTGGGAGGTTTAGAAAGATCAAGGAGGCCAAAGATATGGGAAGACAAATTTGTCAATGCCAATGCCTTTTCCAAATTTAGAGAATGGTGGTCGTAGAGGTCGCTCACTCTTGAGCAACAATTTTTGATGAAATATTTGAACAAGCACAACCCCAATGTCCTTAAACAATTCCAGGAGCACAAAGTATGGAAATGGTTCACCCACAACATGCTAGATGCAAATGAGCACTTTGTCAAAGAATTCTATGCCAACGTTGCTCACATCAAAAAGGGTACCAAGGTGACAAAAGTTTGAAATCTGAAAATCCGTTTTGACTCCCGTGCACTAAACTCATATGTGGGGTTTGAATAAGTAGAAGCCGTGGAATACTTGGAAATCTATCTACGGGCGGGGCAGCTCACCCGTGGCTAGCTGAGATTCTGGAAATCCGAGGGTCAACACCTCTGTGGATCACAACAGGGGTTCAAATAGTCCAAGCCACCCTAAAATTCGAAGCAAAAGGGTGGCAGACATTCGTGTGCAGCCGCATTGATCCATGCCCCAATGAGAACATCCTCCCACTTCCCCGTGCAGTTTTAGTGGCATCCATTATGGCCGGATATCCAATAAATGTGGGAGCCTTAATGTCCTCAAGCATTACCTTAGCGGTCTAGAAGGGGGAGAGGTCATATCCCTACCCCAACTTCCTCAAAGAATACTTCAAGGATCAAGGGGTGGAGTCTAGTCATTATGACGTCGAGATAAAAGAAAAGAAGCCTTTATCATGGTACCACCTCCAGGGAGATGACAACCCAAAGTTCAAGGGTAAATCTACTACCTCTGCTGGCCAGTTTGAGGAGCAGCGGTAGTGGTTACTGATTAAGTTGCTGAGCCTTCCACAGCAGCCGGTACTTCCACCGGGATAGCATCCATGCCACCTTCATCTTCCGGACCACCTGCTTCTACTAGACTATCAATGTCATTATCAGTGCGGGCCTCATCTACTTATCCTCAGACTGCGCTGAGAGTCTCTCAGACATTGGCAAGTCTTAACAACTGGATGCAGGCAACTACTACAAATTTGACTGCCATATCCAGTGTTGTTGCAGCATAGTCCTCAGCCCTAGCAGAGCCACCGATACCTCTGTCAGTGGAGGAAACATTGAATAAAATTCTGGACAACCAAAAGAACATTATAGAGACTCTAGTGACGCATGGGAAGGTCATTAAGGACTTGGGCAAACAGGTCAAGAAGATACGGAAGTCTCAGGCATCAAAGGAGTCGATGGAGAAGCTGTGTAAAGAGATTGAAAAGATTGCATCTGCCAGAGATCTTCCATTGGAACTGCTCATGGAGAAAACATGCCCGGTAGCACCAGCAGCAGTACCAGAGGTATCAGAGGCAGCAGCCGACTAGTCTGAGTAGCCGGATGCGACTGCATACACTGCTGATGAGATGATACAGATGCTCAGCAACCCAGTTGTCCCTTAGCCAGGATATGATGACATACAGTTAGAGGAGACAGAGGGTGCTGAGGACCCCATTCAGACTGAGACCACATAGGGAGTTTTATTCACTCTCTACCCTTCCATGTTCTTATTTTTTATTAGCATTTAGGACAATGCTTATTTTCATTTTGGGGGTGGTCTATTTTGATCGATTGTCATTGACATTTGGCATGTAATAACTATTACACTATTTTTCCTTTATCTTTATTTTCTCTTTGGTATGTATATATTCTCCCCATTTGATGTATATATTCATTTCCTTTATGTATATATTCGCTTTACTTCGTTTTGTATATTCATTTTACTTTCTGTAGTTTACTTCATAACTTCTTTAGTTTGTCTTTCCTTAGTAGTATAACTTCTTATTTACTTTAGTAGTTTCTTTTTAATTTGTTAGCTTCTTTTTACGTTTTGTGTGAACAATAAGCCTTTTATTTTCTTAATGCCATGGTTCTTTCCAAAAGTGGATGTTGTTTGAACCGGGTGGCTCTTCCCAACGATGGATGGCATGACAACCTTCTTAAGGGATTGAGTCCGTTTTCTTTTATGTTTTGGCAAATATAGTAGTAATGAATAAAAGTGTTTCAAGCAGGATTCACTTGGTACAAACACATTTACCCCCGACCTTATGGTTAAAAACAAAGTTGTTGGTATAAAATAGCTCTAGTTAAGACCTTTAGACTCTTGTGTTGACTTAAACAGTCTTCGAGTGGTTCAGTCGAGCCATTTGTGATTCTAAACCTTAGCTAGGGTTGTTGTGGGCCCTTGACTCTGTTCTCTTTAGCAATCCAGCAGCTTGAGAGGTGAGGTATTTAATTGCAAGTCCAAGTTCCCGTGCTAATAGTCTAGAACTTGCCCCGAATGTTTCTCTAGGCGAAATTCTAAGTGTAGCTTGGCTTGAGAAATGATTGTAGGCTCTCCTTGATCCAATTTGAAAATTTAAAACTTCCATAGCCTATCAATATGATATCCCTAGTCAACCCCTTTGAGCCGAAGCCCTTTTTCTTTCAATAACCACATTACAAGCCTTTATCTGTTTTGTAATGACCCTTTCTTGGCATCAGATCTTTCTTTAGCATTCTTGAGAAATAATTAGAAAAAACATAAGTTTGGAGGAGAGACGAGGAGCTTGAAAGTGATAAAAGGTACAAAGAAGAGAAAGAAAGGAAAAAAAATGGGGAAGGCAAAGAAAAGAAAGAATGACCAAAAAGAAAAATTCCAAGAAGAAAGTGAATAGGGTAGAAAGTTGAAAGGATTCAAAGAAAACAATGTTGAAAGGCATGGAGTAAAGATAAAAGGAGAAAAATGAATATCATGATCAAGAAAAGAGTGACGTTACGTCTCTCTAGCTCCCCCCAAGGAAGAAGAAAATGATTCAAGGAGTCGAGAAAGTATGAGCTGAAAAGAGAAAATAGAGTGCTTAAGGAAAGATGAAACTATTATATTCCAACAAGTCCTACCTTGGTCCTAAAGCCTTCATTACATACCATAAAGCCCCTACATAATTTCAAGTTAAATGAGCTTACATTAGTGGTGATTTACATAAGTGGGAAATCTTATGGTACTTAGATCCGGACTTGTGACATTCTTTTGAGAGAGATGAGCGAACTTTTCACAATCCTTTCTTCGAGTGTTACATTCTAAAGTGAGATTTGCTAATGGAGAGTAGAGGAGAAGGAGTTTGGGATCCAAAATGACCTACGTGAAATAGCGAGCTTCCTTGATGAATAGAGTCAACTCTTGATGCTCTAGTGTCACATTAGAACGACGGTACTCAAAAAGTCAAAAAATTGTGTTGTTGATAATTCATATGTGTTGGGGGTCATTGTTAGTCCCAATTGATGCGTGATTTATTCACCTTAGCCCAGCTGAAATATTCCTTTTTCTAGTGGAGGTGAGAATTGCCTTAATTTCTTGAGGACAAGCAAAAACTTAAAGTTGGGAGAGTTCATACGTAGGGATTTTGACCGCTTATTTGCTCTCTTTTACTTGTGTTTTAGCTAAAAAATGCTTAAAGGTATTCCCGAAAACTAATGAAATGTGTTTTCTTACTGGAGTGTTGCAATATGAGCCAAAGAAATCAAAATCAACATAAAGGAGTCAAAAGTGAACAAGAACCAAAACAGGGCAAAAAGGCCAACTGTGTGGACCGCATAATTCTAGTGCGGCCGTAGAAGAGAGGTTCAGAGACTCTGAAGTTTGAGCAAGTAAAAATGTGCGGCCGCACTCACTATTATGCAGACCGCAGTAGATAAGATTCAGAGAACTGTTATTTGGGTAAGCTGAAGGAGTGCGGACCACACCAAAATTGTGCGGCCACAGGATGTCAAGTGCGGTCGCACTCACAATTGTGCGGTCCGCGGGAGTGAAGAATCAGCGAGTTGGGTTCAATTCGAAAGTCAAGGAGTGAGGACCGCATCATTATTTGTGCGGCCGCACTAAGAATTGTGCGTTCCACAGAAGTCCAGCAAAGAGCTCAAGTTCAAGGAATGCGGACCGCACCAAAATTATGCGGCCACAGAAGAAAGTGTGCGGCCGCACAACCTCCACAGGGGCATTTTTTCAGATATTTTCAGCTTAGTATAAATAGGACCTTTTGTCATTTTTAGGTTAAGTTATGTTTTAGAAGAGCACCTGTTCCATTTTCTCTTACTGCTTTTAGTAATTTTGTACTAGATTTGTGTCCCAACACTATATTTTTATCCCATAATCAAATATTATGGATTCTATCTTTATTTCTTCTTTAATTTCTGTATTTGTTATGAGAAGCTAAATGTTTAGCTAGGATTGGACTCAACCCTAGTGTGGGTATTTGATGGGTCTAATTTAGGGTCCGTTTGTGATTGGGTTAGTGATATTTAGCCTAGTTCTTGCTAGAAATCAAGAACTAATTATTGCAAACATTGATTCATACCTCTATGACTTAGTCTCTAGCTGAGAAAGAGGAACTAAGTCTAGGAAAACTTCGCTAACAAGGAATTGGGGTGAATTTAAGAAATTGATAGCTCCAATTAAAGGGTTAAAACCTAAAGATAGTAATACTCGACTTGAGCTAATATCACTTGTATTGTGCAAATACCCATTTGGACTTGAAAAATCCAAATTGGGAAAAATCACTCAAACTACCGAGAGGTATATAGTGAGTACCCGGATGTGATTACTATATTACGACCCCTACTAATCAAACTTGCCCTAGATTTTACTATCCATTAGATAACCACCTAGGTAGAAGTCACGACCCTAGTCCCTTTAACCATTTGAAAAACTCAAAACCAAAAATATTGTCCTTAGCTTTATACTTGCAAACAATTGAGTAAATTAGAAGTAGAACACCAATCAAATTTGTGGAACTGTAATTTGAGCCAAACCTTGCAATCAACCTAGATATACACCTAATCCCATATTCTAATTTCCTGTGGATTCGATCCCGACCTTTATTGCATCAACCGCCTCGCCACTTAATTGTGGTGTGGATTTCGCTGATATCACAGACCTATATTCAATAGGAGAGAAGAATCAAACAACTTCCTCATGAGAAAAGTTAAAGACAAGATGAGTTCAACTTACTATGATTTTGGGATTTCCACCCGTATTTTAGGGACAACTCTTTCCACGTCCAGGTTTCGGGCATAGTAACGTCCAAATTTTTTTGAACCTATTGGTCCAAGCCCTCAACCCTAGGGGATCCCACTGAGTCGGTGATACACGTAAAGGAAGAAAAGTCAATAATGATGAGGAATGGTCTTTAACAAAAGAAGAAGCAAACGATAATATACTTACGAGTGCGGTTCCATAATTTCGGGAAAGACGGAGCTGAGGCCGGATAATGTCACTGGCAGTGACTGAAATGAACTGTTCCATCCATACATGGCCGTTATCATCATCCATACTGGATAGCAGTGCATGGTGGCCTTGATTTCTGAAGTTAATCATTCCCCCATAGAATATTTTGGGGGAATAGAGGTTCATCACTAGAGCTAAGGATAGCTTATCTCCTGTTTCTTGGCACATGCGCTGAAGACAAGCAATCTTCCTCCACACCGAAGGACTCACTTGTTCCAAACACACCTGATAGTGGAGACAGAACTCCATAATGAAGGAGTCAAGATCTCTACTCAGAGAAAACGCCCAAAGTGAAGGGATACATATAAAAATACGTAAAACCCTTCTTGGGTAAGGTTACCCGCTCCGCTAGATCAGAAGCGATTGTCCAAATCCCAAAAATGGCATTTTCCTTCATAGAAAGAATACTGGAAGGACGGATAAAAGAAGGGTATCTACCAATGGCCCATGTACGAGGGTTAGCAGAAGGAAATTTCTCTTCAAAATCTTTAGTTGTGACGAGACTTCTGGGGATGATGGTGCTCACTGTAGGAGGAGAAGCTTCATCAGCTTTGCTTTTGTTCTTTGGGAAACTAAGGTTTTTAGAAGAAGAAGCTATTTTATATTAGATAAGAAGAAAAAGTTGTTCTCTTATGAAGAAAACTAAAGAAAGATTGAAGAACAGAATACAAGTTGAATGAAGAGAGTTTGAGAGAGTTTGGAGAGTTATGAGGCGTGAATAAAGGAGGTTGATACGTATAAGTAAAGGTTTAGGTGGCTAAACTCGTAGTCATAATTACCTCAATAGCCAGCAAAAGTTATGTTGAATCATGGGATGACGCGTGTTCGGGGTATTAAATGCGGAGAGACGTGTGTTTAATCAACCGTTAGAAACTTTTCAGATGGGGTCACTAATATTCTCTCCAAAAAGAATGTTTCTACCAACTTCCCGGTGACACAAATTTATGCCACCATAAAGAAGGGGGACTATCTGTATAGGATATAATATGTTATATTAAATGATCGCACGAGGAAGTGACCCGTAGAGCTGAAGATACATGATAGCTGAAACCGAAGGCAACGATCTTGTCTGACAATGGAGAGAATGATACTCATAAAGATGAAGTAAATGCATGTCCCCTGTAGCATTTAATGAAAAATATTCTGCACCATTAAGTACACTGCTTGTTACAAAGAATATGGCATTCATGCCCGCCGTTACACATTCTTCAATGGCCTTTTTAATTGATATTAAAGAAGGGCTTGATCGGAGGACCTTGTTTCCTAGGTGAAACTATATATAGTGAGTTATATTCTCATTGTAAGTGATACGAATTTTCTAGAAAGCTTAAGCTACAGTCTATTCAAAGCTTAATATAATTTTATCTTCTTGCTTTTTAATTTTATTTTTGTTGTGCCCAGAAGTCTTGCTCTCAGAACTACTGTTTCTGCTATTTGGCCTCTATCTCAAGGCTAAGTATTTCATATTTATTTAATTCTTCTATTATATCATGATCAAATTAATTCACTTGTCTAGAAATCACGTATAAATTCAACTGTACCGTTTTACGGGTAAACATCCTACGATAAAACTGGGTTAACAGAGTCATATCACCAAAATATTTCCCATTAGCTTTATGCATTTCAATTCTCCTTCAAGTTGCTATTTCTATGTACTCAAACTTTATATCATGTATTCATTTAAATTGGGCAAAATATCTTAAAATACTTATAAATTTGACAAGCATTATTGAACTATCTATGGTCTTAATTACCCTCATATACTTGGTTATTCGATAGTTGTTACCCCTTTGGATCATCTCATCCCAGGAAAGTGGCATGCACTCGCCTGCCGCATGAATTTTTCTGTCTATGTGGCATTTTTTGAAAAATAAAATATAAATTTACCTTTTTAAGTATGTTACTTTTTTAGATAATTTATTTCCAGTAAAATTTATAATAAAACTTTGCTAGAACCACATTATTTATGCTAATTTTTTTTATTTGGCTAAAAATAATAAAGTTTTAGTTATTCTTTTTTGAATTTGACCTGAAAATAAAGATTTATACAATTGAAATACATAGTCAAGACATCTAAAAAGTTATAAAAAATACATAGTTTGAACTTCATTATTTTGGATATAACTTTTTATATATCTCTAAATTATGGTGCTCTAAAAATATGTTTTTTTTTACAGATTTACCTGAAAAAGTAAAAATATACAGTTGAAATGAATAGTCATTGCATCAAAAGAAGAAATAAAAACAACGTAAAATTGCAAGGTCATTATTTTGGCTATACTTTTTTTATTTTGTAAAAAATAATGGAGCTATAGCCAATATTTTTTTTATTGGTTCGAATCGAAAATAAAAATACACAATTAAAATAAATAGACATTATATATAAAGAAAAAAACAGGAAATATACACAACTGGTACTCCATTATTTTTTTGCTAAAAGTTTTTTATTTGGCTAAATGGTGGAGCTTCTAACAAATTCGACCAAAAACAAAAAAAGAAATATGCAGTTGGAACAAATAGACATTATATCTTAGAAGAAATAAAAGAATAAAATTTTGAGTAAAGTCCACATTGTATGTTAAGATGAAGCAAGAAGAAATACATAGTTGTGACAAATAAATCATTATATATGACTATATGACAATAAAAAGTTAAAAAATAACCTATTCGGAACCTGATTTTTCTTCATTCCCACGCGCTTAAAAAGAACGCACCCACACTCTTTGCCGCATCAGCGTCCAGGGAGGCAATGACTCTCAAAAGGCCATGTTGAAGGGGTAATTAAGACCACGAATAATTTTGTAAAAATGGTGTGTGGTAGCCACTATTTTAAGTGGTATTTATTTTTTATCTAGCAATTCTAATGTTGAGCAAAAATAGCCACTACACGATTAAAATTAATATGAAAAGATATTTTTACCCTTTCTTCCATTTCCTTTCTTCCCAAACCCTCACTTCTCTCTCTCTCTCAAGTTCGACACCCATTATTGATCTCTCAAATTGTGATGACCCAAAAGTTGCAGAATCAATATGTGATGCAGTAGAGAAATGGGTTTCTTTTAGATCATTAATCATGATATTCCTGTTGAAGTTCTTGAGAATGTGTTAGAAACTGTACATAAGTTCTTTGAGTTGCCTGTTGAGGAAAGGAGGAAGTATTTGAACGAGAATTCACCAATTCTCTGTAGGTGGAGTTCTGATTCTTGTTGATGCATGTGTTGTTGAAAGGATTTGGTCCTTAACTTAGAGTTACAAGCACAAAAATTAAGGACAAGTAGTCCTTAACTTCGAGTTACAAGTTCAAAAGTTAAGGACATGTAGTCCTGAACTTAGAGTTACAAGCTCAAAAACTAAGGGCAGATAGTCCTTAACTTAGACTTACAAACTCATAAATTAAGGACAGCTAGTCCTGAACTTACGATAACAAGCTCATAATTTAAGGACACTTGGTCCTGAACTTAGAGTTGGAAGTTCAAAAATTAAGGACACTTGGTCCTTAACTTAGAGTTACAAGTACAGAAATTAAGGACAGGTAGTCCTTAGCTTAGAGTTACAAGCACAAAAATTAAGGACAGGTAGTCCTGAACTTTGAGTTCCAAGTTCAAAAGTTAATGACATGTAGTCCTGAATTTAGAGTTACAAGTTCAAAAGTTAAGGACAAGTAGTCCTAAACACTTACAAGCTCATAAATTAAGGACAACTAGTCCTTAACTTACAGTAACAAGCTCATAAGTTAAGGACACTTGGTCCTGAACTTTATGAGCAGAAGGGTATTTTCGTTCGGGCAGGTAAAATTGATTAAAGCAGTGGCTAAAGATAAAGATATTTTAAACAATGACTTAAAAGTAAATACATGTATTATTAATGGCTAACTATGCACTTCCCCCAATAATTTAAGCTATTACTAATAATCCGTACCAAATTTAGAGGGATTTTTAGGCATTCTGCATTTAAATTACTACGAACATTATATGTTGGCAAAACTTCAGTAGTGGGCTTAAAATTTTGTACAAGTGAGTTTTGAGTTTTGACTACATCCTTTTTCTTTTGGGAGAATGACATATTTACCTACAAAAATAAAATTATTTATCCTTGTCTATCCATTTATATTTCTACCCATCAAACTAATTACATTTCCTACCTATAGTAGTTTTGTGAGAAATTTTTTCTTTATTCTTCAATTTTTTTTTATTTCTATGCTTCTTTTCTTTTTTTTTTCTTTTCTCCTTTTCTTTTTTCTCGTTTTCTTCTTTTTTCCTTTTCTAATTTCATTTGACTTCTTTTTTTAATATTTTTTTTCTCTTCATAATCTATTTTCATTTACCGTTTTCACTATTTTTTATTATTATTTTTTTTATACTATTACTAAAGAAAAATTAAATTATGTACCAATTAAATGTACCTAATACAACCAAAAAATATTAACTAACATATGATACCAGTATAGTATATTGCTATATCAACATGTTATACAATTGTACGCAAAGAGTTAAATTTTTTTTTCTTGTTTTGAGTTTCAAAACAACCACAAAACTCAACAAACCCAATTTATGAGTTTCAAAGCTTCAAGGTCGTTCAATGGCAGATTAATATATTGCAGAAGTCAGAAGTCTTGGAATTCAAGTCATAGAATAAATCAAAATGAAAAAAAGATTTGCATTTTCAATTTGCCCCTCACGTTGGGTAAAAACTTAAAGCAAATTAAAAGGGAAAAGGCAAGTTATTTACGGGTAATAAGTATACTATTATGGTATATTATATACTATTACAGCATACTGTTACAGTATATTCCATATTATTACAGTATACTATAATAGTATTGTATAACTATATACTCTTATAGTATATTATATACTGTAATGGTATACTGTTGGGTAACTGTGTTCCTCTTCGATTATTATAATATACTGTAGCAGTATATTGTAAACTATAATAGTATACTGTTGCAGTATAACTAATACTCCTACATCATATTGTATACCGTAGCGGTTGTGTTCTTCTTCGATTTTCAACTGAAAATTTCGATCTCAATCAACTCAAGTAAAAATTGCGCGGGGCACCCTATTTGATCACCCTCATTTAACCTATACCCGCTTTTTTAAAAACTTTTAACTTTCACACACTTTTTAAATAACTTCAGCCCCCTTTTCCTCGCTGAGCTGAAGTTCGCCAGTTACAAAGACAAAATTTCAGCATACGGGGTTGAAGTTCCCCAGTTACAAAGAAAAAACTTCAGCTCTAGAGCTGAAGTTTCCCAGTTACAAACTTCAGCTGTAGAGCTGAAGTTCCCCAGTTATAGAGACAAAAACTTCAGCTGTAGAGCTCAAGTTCGCGAGTTACAAAATAAAAACTTCAGCTCTAGAGCTGAAGTTCCCCATTCACAAAGACAAAAACTTCAGCTCTAGAGCTGAAGTTCCCCAGTTACAAAGACAAAACTTCAGCTCTAAAGCTGAAGTTCCCCAGTTACAAAGACAAAACTTCAGCTCTATAAACTTCAGCTCAGAGCTGAAGTTCCCCAGTTACAAAGACAAAACTTCAGCTCTAGAGCTGAAGTTTCCCAGTTACAAAGACAAAAACTTCAGCTCTAGAGCTGAAGTTCGCAAGCTACTTCAGGCCCGTCTACTAGAATGCTGAAGTTTTGCGTGACTGTCTTTGCTACTTCAGCTCCTATGCTGAAGTTATGCGAAAAAGCGGGTATGGATCCAAATTTTTTTACAAAGCGGGTATAAGTTAAAACGTGACACAAAAAGTGGGTACGGATGCAAAAGCCCCTCACCTCAAACCAGCTCCAAATGCTATCAGATTTCAGTATGAACTTTCAGAAGGTATTATAAGCAATATTTAATAGAACCCACTTTGAATCAAACAAGAAATCTTCAAAATAAAAATTTTAAATTCAAGAGCTTCAAGCCCAACAATGATGAATATTCAAATACACATAAAAATTCAGATCCAGGAAGCTTACTCGAAGGTACTATAGTCAATATTTTATAGCACCCACATCGAATCAAACAATAAATCTTCAAAATAAAAATTTAAATACAGGAGCTTCAAGCTCATCAATGGTGGATCTTCACACACATACAAAAATCAGAGCTGAGAAACTTAATATATAGCTACAACAACACATGAGTTCAGAAATACAAATAAATACAAAACAAAAATATTAATATAGAAAGAGGATTTTGGAGTGAAACTCATGTACAATAATATTGAAGATAGAAACAAAATCTGAAGAAAAATTCACAAGTCAAATCAGTAACTGTTGTGTGAAATATAATTTCTCATGGTTTGGTTGTGAGATTTTTGAAATGAAAGAAATGGCTTGGTGAAATAGCGTTAACTGAGGCATTAAATGAGGGGAATACGCTAATGCACAAGCCGGGTAAATAGGTTGAGCCGCCTGGGTAGGAGAAGTAAATAATTTGAACTGAACATTAAAGGGTAAATAGTTTAAAATTAATAGGTATAACGTGAGATTTTCTCTTTTGTTTTCTTAAATTATTTATAACCCGGACGTCAAAATAACATCATTTTGAGGCAACTTTATTTATTTTAATTGTTCGGTTGAAACTTGGCGACTTCCTTCTCATTCACAATAATAGACTTTTTTATTAGACTTTTTATTAGTATATTAGACTTTCTTTTTTAATTATCATGAAGTGGCTGTCATATTTGGATTCTTGAAAGTAAGAAAAAGTTTTCTTTGACTTGTACTTTTAAACGTTATATTCTACTATCATTTTGATATGAGATATTTGAAGTTTACAATTAATATACATTCTATTTACTTCAAAATCAAATTAACCCTCGATACCTTTTTCCACCAAAATTGACATCGATAAGCGAATTATATGGATTGAAGTTAGTTTATGCGTCTTTTACAATGTGATAGAAGATTAGTTATTATTTTAATTAAATTATCAATTAATGCTTATCATGGGATTTATATGTAATTACTTGATAAGTGATTTGATTGTCTAAATACCTTTATAAAATATCGGTGCATAGAACTTAAGAAAAATACATGTCATAGCTATTGATTATTTTATTAAGTTTAAATCTTACGCATTGATAGTTTAAAAAGTCTTTATACAATCATATCACTTATAAAGTAATTACAACTAATCTTTGTGATAAATATTACGATTGGTAACACCATGGGCGGATGTATAGCCAAACTATGTATTATATATACATATATTCTAGAATTTATCTAATATTATGCGTCGACACCCATGCTCCAAAAAGACTGAATGATGCACTTGGTTGAATATTAAGTTATTCAACTAGAAGAACATGGATCAATTCTCACTTAATATTTATTTTTTTTACTTTTTTTAATGGTGCACCCATGTCACGAAATCCTAAATCCGCCCGTAAGTAACTTGATAGAAATATTAATTAGCCTACCATCACAACTTAAACTACAATGTTAGCATTATAATATATAAACATATGCTAAATCTTGAAAAAAGTAAAACTTAAATCCTATTATATTTTCATTTACCTAATTATCTCTCCACGGTCCAGAAAAGGAAAAAAAAGAATTCCCCCCGTGATCCGACCGTTGAGGTTGCCACCGATGACCAAAAAATGTGACCGTTGCAAACCTCAGATATTCCACATTAGTTTAAATATCTAGATATCTCCCTTTATTTCGGACATCAAAACTTATCACAATCTTCTTGCGCTGTAACTGCAATTTGCTCAAAGCTCTCTAATTTATCTATTTGCTCAGATCATTCTGAAAGCTTTCTTTAATTTTTCTTATTGCTAGTGTTATTTAATTACTGTTTCAATTAGTTTCATTTTCCATCAAATGGCAGAAACAAAGGAATGCCATGTTATTGTCGAAATCCCAGTAGACGAAGAGCATCAAAATAAACTTGTCTGTGCAATTCAACATCACCCATTAATGGAAATCTCAAAAAGCCCAGGTCATCTCTTACTTCTCAAGCTTTGGCAAAGAGAAGAGGATCTCTCTGGCCGCAGAATTGCGGCCAAAGAGACCCGAATGGACAGCATTCGAAGAGAAATATTTCAACTTTGTTGTTTCTTCTTTATATTTCATGCACTTTTCTTTACAATTTTATTCACATCCATTTCCGAAGACAACAACCATAATAATGTCGTGTGCCACAAATGGTGGATCCCATCAGTGCTATCAGTTTGTACTTCATTTTTTATTGTGTTTTTGGTACAGTTGAAACTTTACAGGTTTTGGAAAGTGTCGAAACAGTTGCAAAGGGAGAGAGGGGATGGTAGAGCACTGACGAGGTGCATTCAAGAATTGAGAATGAAAGGGGCGAGTTTTGATCTGTCAAAAGAACCACAGATTGGGAAGAAAATGAAGAGCTCTAGCGTGGAGATTAAATGGAAGCCTTTAACTTGGTTATCTCAATATGTAGTAACCATTTGTCTTATTTGTTTCACAGGATTGGTGTTCCCAGCTTCTAGGTTCGTCCTCTGCGCTTAAATCAGCAATTTGGATTCAAGAAAAGTTGCTCTTTGCTCTGGCAGAAATGGTAAAAATTTTATTTCAGCTAGTTTTAGGTACCAATACCCCCCTCCTCCAGTTTTATGATTTAGAGACCAAAGTAGATCCCCTATAGTTTCATAGTATATGTGTCCTGCTCATAGCGAATTGTGATATCTATTTCTTTCTTTTTTCCAGGGTCACCAGCAAGGTTGAGAAGTCCCGAAAGAATCCGAAAGCATTACATGGCAAGAACTGATTGGCCTTCACAATAGATGGAGATGGGAATTTTTAGGGAAGCGCCCTTAATTGCAAAGGAAGGGTAGCTAGCAGTGGTCAAAAGAAGAAAACATGGGTTACTGCAGGAGCTTCTGGGACATGATTGAATGTTTTTGATTGAATTTGACTTCCATGATCATCATAATCAAGATGAAGCCCAACCTGACTGGCAAACTGCAACCATAATCAGAGATACAAAGGAGATCCAGGGTTCTTTCATTTTTTATCATGTCAAAACTGTGCTGAGAAGGAAATTGACTATCTTCAAAGAGGCTATTTCATTGAGGGAAATGGGCTTTCGGACCTAACTATATAATCTAATGCTAACATTAGATCTCAAGGCCTAGTCCCCTCTCTATGTATACGTACTTCATTTCTGCCATACATTTAAAATCCCAACAATAGTTGTGATTTTTAAAGGAAGGCCAAGTATTTGTTGGTCATTTTTAAGAGGAATGTTTCTCTTTGACATTATGTTCTGCCTCAGATGGTGCTACTATAACAATTCATGAACTAAATTTCTTAATACAACAAGTACCATCGTACCCCTACATAATAAGCTTTTTCACCGCCGTTCAATCGTGCTGCAATGATATTAGTGTAAGAACTTGCTCACTGTCGAACAGCAAAATTGTGACAGTGATTAAAAGAAGAGCCCAGCTACTCCAGAGTTTAAGAGCAATCTTTACTCGGAGTTTGCTCCACATAGCTTTATACCATGTGTACCTTGTATGCTCACAGAAATGAAAGGAAGTAATATCCTTTTTTTTTATTGATCGGTAGATCTGGGAATACAGTGTATAAGGTGAAAATACCATTACAAGATAACAAAAATACACATGAGGATTTTGACCTCATCTTCTCTTTACATTAAATAATTTGGAAACACTTCCAGTGCTCCGACTCTTTCATCTTAAAAATCCTTGAAGAGAAAAAAAAACTACGCACTCTCAAAGCCAAATATGCGAAACACGCCTACATGGAAGAAACAAAATTATCAGCCTCAAAGAAAAGAAAAAATGTCTGAACTTTCTTAAGCCAGAACACGCACCTTCATCAGCCTGGTACTTATTTTTGTCATCCCCAGCATAGGCAAGTAAGTTGCATTTCGGATTCCATTCCACACTGTTCATAGCAGCACGGCATGGAATCTGGTGAACAGACCGTCCAGTTTGGACATTAGCCTGTGGCAAATAGGCTAAGTTGCTGAGAAGGTCAAAAGAGAAATGCAGAAGAGACAATAACTGGTTCTAGAGTACATACAATGTCAATAAACAAATCTTCACTAGCAGAGGCAATGTAGTCTCCTGTGTTATTGAAACTTATTGTCCTAACTGGCCACCTGAATAACAAAAATCAGACGCCTGTTGTCGGAAACTCCTGTGTTATCAGGACGAATAGCTTACTTGAGGAGAACTTACTCAAGTTTCGTAAATGTTCGAAGACAGAGCATGTCCTTAATGTCCCAAAGGCTGACCAATGAATCAGCACTTCCAACAGCAAAATATCTGTGTAATATTGAATCAAAAGACGGTATAATTAGTTTAGAGGAAAATTCCTAACGCATGGTCCTTCAACAAGAGCCTTATTGACATCATAGTGCGAGCCATATGCATGCTCCGAAAAAAGCCTTATTGACATCATAATGCGAGCCATATGCATGCTCCTTCGAAAAAAGGCTTATTGACATCATAATGCTATGGTAGCTACTAGAGTTGTCTGAGACCTCATTAATTTTCATTTAAACCATAGCACAAAGATAACATGCAAATTTACTTGCAAAGTATCAGGCACACCTTCCTAGTGGGTCAATTGCAATGCAGTAACAACCAGCTGTGTGAGCCATAAGTGTGTCAACAGGTTGTAGAGTCGGATAAGACAAGACTTCCACAGTTCCTGTATGATTATTGAGAAGAGTTCATATTGGCAACTAAAGCTTTTTCTTGCAGAATGCCAGCAAAGCCATCTCACTAATTTGTACTCACCATTTCCAGTTGTAAGAAAGAACATATCGCCACTCATGTTCCATGCAATCTCATTTACCTGATGAGACAAAAATGTTAAGGAATTGGAACTCTGGGGAAATCACAAAAGTGTAACAATATGGAATACATCACGCCAATTGACCGAGTAGGAATATGACCCAATGCATCAAGCAACTACTCTTTGCAACTAATTGCTTCAAGAAACAAAGGCTCGTTACATGGTAAAGGAAGCAAGCACGAAACGAACAGAGATGATGAGCTTCAGCAAATTAGAGTTAAAGACTTGTCCTGAGAAGAAGAAGCATTTGCCCATGCTTGAAGAGCATCTCTAAATTTAAGAGGAAATGGTAATTAATTCATACCACAAAAACAGCAAGTTAGGAGACAAATACATGCACCTACATGATTTTTCTACATAAAGTAAATGTCAATACCCCACTTGGAGGGGAAGAGAAGATGAGACCTAAAAAGAAGAAAAATTGATGTTGTGTGACTTCAAATCTTCTTTTAGAATGTCCAGCAGATACTCTGACTCTTAGTTATACTACAACAGAGTCAAAACTTGCAGCAACACATCTGAGAAATTTGATTCAATTTGAAACACTTGCAGCACAAAGGAAAGGCCAACAGTAAGACACGGAGATGGACCAAACGTAATAGCCTTTATACCAGCACATCGCAAGTCAAGTTATAACTTTTGATAACCTACTACATGGGCTTACAAATAGGCTTAAGCTTAGTTGGGGGAGAGACTACCTCGTAATTAAACTTGCGCTTATGAATAGGCTTAAACTTGCGAACATCCAATATTGTTAGCTCATCATCCTGCACCACATAATTCACCAAATGCAACAGAAAGAGATGAAGAGTTATACTTATGTAGCATATATGTATTCCCAGCACAGTCTTTGGGCTGGAGTTTTTATAATATCACTATACCTTTCTCAAAAAAAAAAAANGGGGGGGGGGGAATTTCTGTGTCTGCACACTGATTCTACAACAACAAGCTCTGCACACTCATTCTGACGACATAAATATCTAGAAGCAGTTAAAACTTAAGATGATAGAAGCAAGACGCAGTTGCTGATTTTAGGCATCAATAAGTGATAAAAGAAATAATGAGTACCCTGTTCCCAACAGCTATATGTGTCCCATCAGGTTTGTAAGTGATATTGATATTTTCCCCGCTAAGCTCAACTTGCTGTGAGCATTTCCCACCTGCCAATTGGAGACCAAATGTGTTAGCATCTGCAACACCCTCGCAATTTGACAGAAAACAAGGTTGTGAAAGTGCATGAAGAGTTACTTCTCATGACCCCCCCTCCCC
>ML405406.1:0-35846 GCA_005239525.1 Nicotiana knightiana | reverse complement strand
AAAAAAAAAAAAAACCTTACAGTAATACTATTTGTCAAATTTTTCATATACTTTTTAAACATTTTTATTTATTACAAATTGCAATTTATCGTACTTTTTATCTATTTTATGATCATTTTAAAATTTTCCCCAAAATATTACAAAATTGAGGTCTGAATTAAGACAAAAAATTAGAAAGGTTTAGCCATCGTACTCAAGACCCCTTCATTTCTTTTTAAACGGAAGGAGTAATATTATGGGGAAAAACATAAGCATTTTATGCCCACTGCATTTTGAAATTCCAATATCTCATTATTTCATACAGTACTCTTGAGCAGTTGATTAATGCTGGTGTAGAATAACATGAATAATAAACTTACTACGAGCATCCCATAATCGAACTGTCTTGTCACCAGATGCTGTAGCTATCAATTCCGCATGTTTGGGATCCCAACACAACTGGTCCACACTGTCAGAGTGACCCTTTAATTCAACATCTTTCACCTTACCCTGAAAAGAGCTATCAGAGACTTGGAGAGTACTCGGACATAATAGGTTTCATACTCCACATCCCAGGAAATAGAAATGACTAGAATATTGCAACGAAACATAAAGAGGGAGCAGCGATTTTAGGGTAGTCATTTGTATGATGACAAGCTATTAAAGCTCTAGGTTTTTGCAAGCAAAGGCAAAATATTGTACAATTTTTCAGCAAATTCCAAAGTTGAGTAACTTAGAATTTGTGAATATGAAAAAAGATAAAAGTAAGTTTATAGCCTTGATACAGAGAAATGAAACATGTTCTCATTAGAGTTATATGGTACTCGAATTCTTGCATGCACTATCATAGTATAAGTTTATCCTCCCTCCCTCACTCCCTCCCTAATTAGAGTTATGTGGTACTCGAATTTGTTGCATAGACATTCCAGCTTGCATGCACTAACATAGTATAAGTTTATCCAGCCTTGCAAAATTCTCTCTCTCTCTCTCTCTCTCTCACTCACTCACTGTGTGTGTATAAAGTTTTTGGCTTGTGAGCACTAACATGGTATCTGCAATAAGTACAACCTTACCTCCTTCTTCCTAAATGAGTAAAAAACAAGCATTCCATTTGCAAGTACATGGTATGATAACTTACGGGAGAGATCTCCCCACGAAAACCCATCTTAAACTTTTTTTCAATTTTCTACTTGAGCAATATTTTTTCCTCCTGTGTAGTCTGGAGCATTTCTGCATCGTTCACCCATTCTCCAATTTCCTCCAATTCAAGAGTCTCTGCATATCTAAAACATTGAAGTCACATGACCATGAATACCTTCTCACTAGCCCTAATAAGAAAATCATCAAGTCATATCCAATAGGTTAACTACAAACAACATTGATCTAGTTCAAGATTACTCCTTGCTATATATGTTGGAGTAAATGTTCACGCAAAAACTGCATTCTGTCTTCAAACTTCATGGCAACAACTTCGTAGAATTGGCCACATCAGGAAGAGGATAACAATTTTAGCATGTATCTTCATCAAGTCTATTTACATGTAAGGTCGCATCATAAAAGAAGTTCAACTACTACCAGGCCAATTCATCACTTGTCTTCATAACTCTTCACTCTTTCTATCCTCATAATTTTCTGCAAATATCAACTGAAAATTCCTTGTCTAACACCTTTTGGTGTCCCTAAACACAAATGATTGAAATCGTCCTTCCAATTAGTATTCAGTACAATTTTCTTGATACCAAAAGATTAACTTTCAACCATGTTAGACCATTCTGCTCCTTTTTCAAATTGATGTTTGTACCGTAATGGGCGAGTAGTTTTGTACAACCTCCTTGCATCTTTCCTAAGCAGACATGTATCAACTTCTCAGAGCAGATTCAATGTTGTCAAAAACTTTTTCATCCAAATAAAAGAGAGATGAACATGCTTATTAAGAAAAGACAATGAATAGAGAAAGAGAGAGTGAGCAAGCCTATTAGTTTGCAATAAAATCTGCCCCTGCTACCCTCTATATTATAGTTTTTGCCAGAAGAATTTGTAATGCAAGTTGAATGTGCAAAAGTTGCAGATGGCTCTGGAGAAACCTCAAAAATACCTTTTCCTCATAAGACTATTTGTGGTATTCCAACTTAAGAGAAGACCTCACAATCAAGAAACAAAGTGAAGTAACCATAATTCTTTTCTTTAGCTTCAACTTCTTTTCTGAATAATCATTTTTTCCTTCATTACTTTCCCATTTGATGTAAGGCACAAAAAGCTACTCTGTCTAAGTTTGACACGTTAGTCTGTTACCCAATTACGTACCTAAATCCAAATTATGCTGATATATAACACCCTTTAATAGAAGGAAATTGTCTATCACAGGAGAAAAAGCAGCGGTGAGGCTGACACCAATTTGAAAGACATGTGTGTTTCTTGTAATCAATCCCACCTCTAACAACAGCAAATAGTTGTCAATCTCAAACAAGTATTGTCTCCAGAACTTTCCACTTAAGCAGAAATTGGCATGGAAATTATATGGAACACATGTATCGAATAAATATTCGATGTACGACAGGGTCAGTGTCAGCCTAAGTTCCTAGATTGAATTCAAGACAATTGGAACTCCTTTTGCCAAAAACATTTCTTCTGCTTCAATTTTTTTATCATCAAACCCCACTCTATGTATCATTAGCCTTGACATTGGAATTGGGCTTCTTCTACACGTAATCATATATGTTCAATCATGCACTGGCATACTTAATGAAATGATCAAGAGGTCAAAGACTTTTATCTTGCATAGCTGTACTATCCAGTCTTTCCTCACTTTCACCAAATCAAGCCAAACATTGACAGATGTAACGGGAGTGAAAACCCAAGTTCTGCACTCTAAACAAAGTAAATAATCTCATCTTAACTGATTTAAATGTTCCCTGTCGCCTAAATTCATCTGAAGTTTGTCAGTTTTAACACACCCAGCTTCACATTTCAAATTATTGATAATGAAATCAGGTCCTAAAACAAGTAAAATAGTCCAAAAGCAGAGAAGATTGGCAAAAAAGGCAACAATAACGTAAAGTAGACTCTTCTGCAATTTATAAAGTTGAATGAAAACAAAAAAAATGAAGTCAAGAAGCTTACGTGGCCATGGGGCTCAATATGCCAAATACGAGCAGTTTGATCCACAGAACCTGAGGCAAGTTTCGTGCCACTGCAGTTCCATGCCACCGAATGCACCTTTATTCCACTCAAATAAGGATTTTAAGAAAAAAAATATAGAAGATATCACATAATCAAATCATTTATAATTTTAACCCCAGTTTCAGAAATAGGACAAGTGAAGTTGGGGTTCTTGTTGTTAACAATGAAATGCTTAGAGAGAGAAAACGGAGAGAGAGAAAACCTTTTTCTTGTGTCCCTGATATTCTCTGCTATGGAGGTTTTTGAAGGGTATTGTTGTTTCCCCCATTACTCCGCTCAGTTGCTGCGGTCGCTTCACTTCGCTCGGATTTCTTTCTTTTCCGTTCCTAAGAAGACACAGCAGACGACATCCACTATAAGGAGTATGTATAACATTTTATGCCGAATAAATTTGAAATATTATTGTAAGAGTAAAAAGTTACGTACCGGCTAAGCCAAGAGTTTTCTCAACTGTGTTCAAATTTAAAAGAAGTAAAAATAAATTCTTGACAAAGGAAGTTCAATATATATTTTGTACCTTTAAAATTGATATTTTATCTATATACGCATTATAATTTTTCGACAAAAGATAGTGACCACCCTAACTAAAGTGTAGCTTCACCCCGGGTTGATTTTTGGCTAAAAGTGTATATTTTTGGCACCATTGCAGGAAATTTCAGAATTAACTCATTTACTAGCTTTTATTACGCGTCTAGTCAAGTATAATTCTTCTTTTGATTGTGTGTCTACTTCTCAGCAACTTTGCTTGAATGCAACGGGTTAGAAGTCAAGACAGACTTCAAAACTTGAACCCATAAACTGAGAGAGCATTTCGCAGAAGGTTGAGGGAGGCAAGAGCAGCTAACAATGTTCAAGCACTCATTCAACTACCTGTTGAGATGGCGTATGCACAACCACTGCTGGTGCAAGAGGTGGCTATTGCCAGCACTGTTAATATCCTATTTAGTATCGTTAATCCAGTCACTGGCACTTTGAGTTTAAACAGAGGTTGCCACATGATGATCCCCATCAAAACATTCTAAACTTCCTGGAGTTCAGCGATACTTACATCAGAAATGGAGTCATATCGGACTATGTATGACTCACACAATTTCCTTTCTCTTTGTTGGGCGAGGATAAGAGATGGTCGAAGGCTGAACAAGTGAACTCCATTATATCATGGGATGAGCTCGTAAGCTCTTGGAGAGATTCTTCCCATTATTAGAACACTAAAGCTGCAAAGATCCAAAGTGAAATATCCGTCTTAAGAAGAAGAGGACGAGTAGCTTTATTCCACTTTCGAGAGTTTCAATAGACTGCTAGGGACTATCCGCATCATAATCAGATTATTGAGGTCTTGCTCGCACTTTTATCGAGGGTATTCATCCAGAGACAAAGATTATGGTAGATGATGCAGTAGGTAGTCAAGTGTTGGAAAAGAGTTTTGACGAGATCTACACACTCTTGAATAAGTTCTCTAAGAGTACTCTATGAGAAGCAAGAGACACACAATTCATAAGGTTGCGGGTACTTGAGTTGGATGTCGTTTCAGCACTATCAATACAAATGTCTTTGTTGGTGAATCAATTCACCAAAATATCTATGGTTATGAATAAATAGTAGGTCCAACCGATACACCAAGTGCAATCATTTTGTGAAGTAAGTGGAGAAATCCACACAAGTGATTTATTCATAGTTAATCTAGAGTTAGTTTATTTTATTGATGATAAAAAACATACAAGAAAACTTATGCTCGCTAGTAAAAGATAGTATAGTAAAATTATCATCTCCACAGGGATTAGATTTAAAATGTGTTCAAATAACTTATGGTATATTGCTATTTAGGATGATCAACACTTTGATTTGAGGTAATTTATAACTACAATTAACTACAAAATTAAAAATTACGACTAAGTAGACTTGATCACAGAGAGTGAGAGGGTTGAGCTAAAACGGATTGTAAGCAATATGTGAAATAAGGGTTACGAGAAGATAGGTGTAAGATAGTTATTCTGATCTAGCTCTGATTAAATTCACTTTGAATGTTTTAATTATCTCACAAATTTACTCGATGATTAGTCCACTCATAAAGTCAAGACTTCTCTCTCGATTAAATCTGAACTCAACAAGGTAAACTAATATAAAGCATTGTGAAGACATGTACGAACATGTTAATGGACTAGTCTTTCGAAAAACATCTCTCGAATATTCTCTTAACTTGGTTTAGTCATAATTCAAAAAGTTCTTTGATTACTTAGAAGAATCACTAAATTAAACCAAAAAAATAATGCAAAATTAATCACCAAAATATTCCTCTTTCAATTAAAAAATCGGTGAACAAAGTTGCAATCAATTCAAATATCCATAATACATTCAAACAACTAAATCAGAGTTATATCTACAATTAACAATCAAAAAATCATATCTGTCAAACCCTACGATAAACTACTCCATAAAAGTAGAAAAAATCATCTCAAAATGGTTCAAAGATATAGGTAACATTAACGTTAATGATTCAATACAAATTCTCGTATTGCATCGATTGTTGGTTGAAACTTTGATAAAATCATGTGTCTCCTTGCCTAGGCCCCTCAATTTCTTCGTAGGTCCAAAGTCCTTTAAAAATTATACTTTTGATGTATTTATACCCTAGATGAACGGGTCAGGACGAAACTCCCTTTTTCAAGCCGAAGTGGGAAAACTTGGCTTCCAAAATACACATGCGTGATTGGTCTTACGGTGTCCCATGCGCCGCGCTTGTGGGAATTATCAGAGGGGCAATTATATGCCAGGCATGTTATTTATGCACTGCCATGCCGCACCTCGTGGCGCCTCATGAGGTGTGGTAGTGCAATTTTCTTTGCCCCAAAACTTTTCTAATTTTTTAACATTAAGACTTGGTTTTCGATACCTATACGCGATCCCGATTTTCTTATTTGAGCTTCTAGTCAGCCTTCAAAACTCCAATATGTCCATTTTAGCTCTAAAATTGCTTCCTAATGCGAAATCACCTACAAAGCATGACATACGTAACAAGTACAAATCATTATCAATTAGGTTCAAACACGAATAAAGTACGGTAATTTGAATGCAAAATATAACTAAAAATATGAGTTCATAGTCTAACATCATTTATGAGTAATGGTAATAGAGGCCAAGTGAATTAATATGGTAACACTTATAATCCAACTAGAGGAACTACCCAAATTTATAATGGGGTGAAAATCAGGAAACTCAAAACCAGCATAGACCACAGGCTCAACAACAATAGTTCCGACCACCACAGGCTAACCAATTCAAAATTCGATCTGGTAATCCTGAGAGGATGCTAAAAAATATACGGACAAGGCTCATATTTATCCCTCTACTTTTATACATAAGTTATATTTACCCTCCGTTTCACTTTTTGCATATTCTTATCCCTGCCATTCTACTTTGGGTTTAAAATTACCCCCAAGCCGTTAATTCACTCATCAAAACTTTAAAAAGACATGTGGCACCCTTTAGTAGCTCAAAATAATACCCACCATATTTTCTATTATTTCTAACCGACCCAAGCTTAAGACCCTACCCGACCCACAAGAACCTCCCACTTAAACCCCCCAACACTAGCCCTAAGTGCCAACATCTAAATATCAAATATCTTTCAGCACCAAATCTTTATGTATATTTAGTCACTTTTATTCTGCAGTTTTTATTTGCTTCATCCATAGGAAAGATTCGCGGCTAGAGAGCATGCAGTACATGAAAGTCCCTTCATATTTCCATAACTGGTGTTTGGGTCTCTATATATATACTTTAGTTATGTCATGTCACTTTATTTAATTTTTGTTTTATTGCAAGATGAGTAATTTTAATTACAAGAATTATAAGGTCCATTCCAAAGGGAATGTGCGCTTTTCTTGGGAGAACAAGCCAGGGTTTAGTAAAGTTACACCATGCAACCATTGATTTTTCACCAATACTTTCACCATCATGTACCCGATGCCGAAAGAAGCAAAGACTGCAATATTCCATCACCTACAAATTCCAGCAGTATATTTTTCAATCGCCGCCACTGTTGAGAAGTTCATCTAGAAGGGGATTGAAGAAGCAAGCTGATCCATTCTTGATGGGCTATAAATAGTGCACAAAAAGCTCAAGGAAACTAACAAATTTTTAGGTGGTTTAAGGATGATTTTGGGTATGGGATGAAGAATAAGAGAAAGTGCTGGGGATTTACGTGAAGGGGTTTGGGTGGGTCGGGTAGGTCTTAACCTTGGGTCAGTTAAAAATAATAAGAGGTAGGGGTGGGTATTTTTTTGGGTAACCAGAGAGTGCCATGTGTCCTTTTAAAGTTCTGATGAGTGGACTAACGGTTGAGGGTTAATTTTAAACTCAAAGTAGAGCGGTAGGGGTAAGAATATGTAAAAATTAAGATAGAGGGTAAATCTAGCTTCTTCTTTTTTATAGTAAAGGGATGAATATTACCCTTTTTAGAATGGTTGATAATCAGAATCAAGTTACTGCTATCTGCAATTTGAAGAGACAAATTGGACAACTTGTTAGCGACTAAAATATACGACTAACTGGGGAACTACCTAGTGAAACTGAGGCAAATTCTTAATATTGTGATGTTGAGGAGAGAGAGAGAGAGAGAGAGAGAGAGAGAGAGAGAGAGAGAGAGAGAGAGAGAGAGAGAGAGAGAGAGAGAGAGAGAGAGAGAGAGAGAGAGAGAGAGAGAGAGAGAGAGAGAGAGAGAGAGAGAGAGAGAGAGAGAGAGAGAGAGAGAGAGAGAGAGAGAGAGAGAGAGAGAGAGAGAGAGAGAGAGAGAGAGAGAGAGAGAGAGAGAGAGAGAGAGAGAGAGAGAGAGAGAGAGAGAGAGAGAGAGAGAGAGAGAGAGAGAGAGAGAGAGAGAGAGAGAGAGAGAGAGAGAGAGAGAGAGAGAGAGAGAGAGAGAGAGAGAGAGAGAGAGAGAGAGAGAGAGAGAGAGAGAGAGAGAGAGAGAGATAGTGGAAATTCCATCCTAGAAGAGATAGCAGTGACTTTTGCTAAAAAAGAATAAGTTCATTTTGGAAGATAAAACAAAAGTTGCAAGTGAACCAGAGAAGTCAGAGAAAGATGTTGTGGCAATGTCACCACCACCTATAGTGACCAAGCCATTACCCCTTTCGTGCAGAGCGTGCAGTAGTTGAAAATAATGCTACATGTAAGAAGTTCCTGGCAAGTGAAATTAACATTCAATTAGTGGACATCATGCAAGGAGATTGTAGAAAATAAGTGAAGGTTGAATGAGTGCGAAACTGTTGTACTCACGAAATAATATAGTTCCAGAATTCAAAGTAAGATACCTCAGAAATTAAAGGACTTAAGGAGCTTCACTATTCATATTTTGACTGGTAAACATGTAGTTGGGCTATTTTTATACATATCGGGGCGAGTATCAGCTTGATGCTCTTGTCCGTATTGAAATAGTTTAGTTTGGGTGATCCTCGACCCACAATAGTAATCATACAGTTGGCAGAGCGTTCTCCAACTATCCCGAAAGGTGTGATTGAAGACCTGTTAGTTTAAGATGGGGTCATTCATATTTCCTGATCACTAGATTATTTTGGATTATGAACCTGATCAGAAAGTCCCATTTATTTTGTGGCGATCATTTTCTTTTCACATGCCGAGCTATCATTTATTTTCTTGAAGGTCAAATACTATGAGAGTAGGTGATAAAGTAGAAGTATTCAATGTGTATAGAGCACTCAATTTCCATCCCACTATGAAGACTTGGTCATGACTTTAGTCATGGAAGATAATATGACCACAATGATGTCATACATGTCTCGTGAAGACCCTCTCAAAATATCTTTGACGGATGATAAATAGGAGTAAAAATGAGCTCATGAGGAAATTGAGCAAGTCCTTAACATGATATGTAAGTATGTACATGGTCTTGAAGTTTGAAGAAATTGACACACCATTAGCTTTTCCATTCCAAAGCCATCTATTGAAGAAGCTCCAAAAATGGAACTCAAGCTTTTAATATCGCGCTTGCACTATGCTTACTTGGGAAATTTGAAAACTTTATCAGTCATTATCTAATCTCACATATCTCAGTTGCAATAAGACAAGTTGTTCCAAGTTTGTAGAATTCATAAGAGAGCTATATGGTGGACTATTGTGGATATTAAGGGGATCAACCCTTCGTTTTGTTTGCATAAAATTTTTATGGAAGAGCACTTACTGTAATGATCAAACTAGTTGTTTTGAGTTTTACGATTTTGTTCAGCAGTTTGAGACCTTAACTAGCTTCATATGATGTATTATGACTTGCGTATATGGTTGATTTGAAGTTTGCAGTGTTCAAGATTTATTTGATAGAATAATTCTAAATTTGGAAGCTTAAGATTGGAAAAGTTGATCAAGGTTTGACTTTTGAGTAAATAACCTCGAAATTGAGAATTTATTAGTTTTAATATCTTCGTATGATGATTTTTGACTTAAATGTATGTCCGAATTTGAATTCAGATATTCCGAGAAGGTTTTGGCTCCATTTATTTAAAGTTGGCAATTTGAAGAATTGGAAAAGTTTATAAGTTTGACTGGGAGTTGACTTTGGTGCTATCATATTTGGATTGTGGTTTTGAGATCTTTTATAGGTTCAGTTAGTTGATTGAAACTTTTATGCAAAGTTTGATTGTGATCCAGAATGTCTAAGTATGATTCAGACGAGATTGGCGAAATTTAAATGTTTGGAAGTTAAGAGAAGGATATTGATCTTTGATTTGTGTTTTTGATGTTATTTGTGGTGTTTTGAGCCTTTGAATAAGTTTGAATATCGTATTTGGACTTGTTGATATGATGAAACAGGGTCCAAGGGAATCGAGTATGATTCGAGGTGGTTTCGGACAATTTTTGGTTGTGTTGCATTGCTGATTTTCTGATGCATCTGATGATCATAGCGATCACAGAAGGATCTTGGCGATCGCATAGTGCGTTTTGTCCACTGATGACTTGTTAATCACATTCGCGATGGATTGTTTGCGTTGGCAGATATGAGATATGGGCATGAATGAATTTATGAGTGCGTCCGCGTGATGAGATACACATTCGTGATGAAGAGATAGGAGCTGGGGCCGTGTCTTCGCGTTCCCGGTGAGTTGTCCACGTTCACGTAGGCGGGTGGTACTTGGTCATCGCATTCATGATGCTTATCACATGTTCTCGACGTAGCCTTTCCAGGAGGGTGTATAATTGAGCTTCACGATCATGGAGTAGTGGATCACTATCGCGAAGGGGAGTGCTAGGCAGACCTTTAAGTTGGGAATTTCGGTATCTTATCCATTCTTTCATATTTTGTGCTCTACACTTGGTGAGGGGAAATGTTTTATGGGGATTTTCATACAAGGAAAGAGGGTAAGTATTTTTTTACCTATTTGTGATTATATCTCAACAATCTACAAGGATTTCTACATGTTAAACATGGAATTTAGATAGGAAATTTGGGAGTTGTCTACACCTTAAAAGAGTGTATTCTGGGGGTTCTGACCATCGATTTGGATCCGAATTTGAAAACTAATTATATATTTAGACTCAATAGGTTATGGGTCATTAGATTTTGGTATTGGTTTCAAATTTCGGGCATGCAGTTCCAGGTTGACTTTTGTTGGCCTTTTGAAGTTCTTCAAAGATCGATGTTATACGAATTGGGATCGCTTCCTATAGCATTGTTTGACTTCCTTGGATGATGTTTGACTTGGATTTACATGTTTGGAGGTCTATAGCGAGGTTTTGATGCAATTTATGGTTAAAGCTAGCCCGAAAAGAGGTAAGTCTCTTGGCTAACCTTGTTAAGAGGAAAACCCCTAGGATTTGACTTGATTGCTATGCGTTTAAGATGTAGGGGTTGTGTATATATGTGGTGGTGAGCGTATATGCACTCACCGAGTTCATATCATGAACGTGATAGATTTGAAATATTGCATGCCTTGTTTTGTCTATGTTCTCATTTGATTCATAATTTATTTGACTTATGTGACTACATTTGCTGTCTTATTCATGTTCGAAATCATATATTAAATTTTAGTTACCAGTAGTTACATAGAGATTTTATGAGCACATATCCATATAATTTTTATTAAGTTGTTGTGCACCTATTAATTGTAATTCTTGAGTATATGCATACATTTTGAATAAGGATACATGATTTGGACTGAGCACTTTGGCATGAAGGTAAAACATTCGGATGAAATACAGTTATGATACATTAGATATGATGATCAAATATTGATTTATGAAGGATTGCTATTATGCCCTCTTTTCGCTTCGATTTGGTACCATTTCTCTGGATTCAGGTGATTTTCTATGTTGCTTTGGGCCTTGTGAGCATCGTCCCTACATGGATATTGGGTCGATACATGGATTTCATATCGGGTTATTGTGATAAATGTTTGTATCGAATACATGGATCTTGTACCGGTTTGAGCATGCATTCATATTCTTAATTTATTTAGAGGCATACATTTAAATGCTCATTGTTGTATGCCATGTATACTAGCTAGTTGGGATTCTCGACTCTGTTGATTGAAGCATGCCATCCCTTCTTTCCATACTTGAGCACAATGGCGGATGCAGGATATTTGTAAAGGGGATTCAAAAAATTTAAAAATAAAATAAACAATGAAGCCAACCGAAACAAAAAAAAAATAGATGGTAACAAATTTCATTAATAGAAAGAGAACTTCTCAGCGCAAGGATAGTGCTAAGATAAACATATCACGATAACAAGACTTTCAATAGAGACAAAAAATTAAAAACAAGTCTTGTGTTAGTTACAAGGACCTAATGACTAATGAGATCAACAAAAAAATAACTTTGTACATTATTACAACTGCATTGGACGAGGTTTCGTATCTTGAAATGTTTTAATAAATTATCATTAGAAAAATTATCAAACACATTTTATTTCTACATAAGGCACCAAATAACCGCTAAAGAATTCATCATTCATTTGAATTCGTAAATCATTCTTGATAAACTTCATCGCCGAAAAATCTCTTTCAACGGATACAACAACAATTGGCAGAAGCAAAGCAAGTTTCACTAAGCGAAATATGAGAGAATAATTTGGATGCATCTTTATCTGAACTAACTTTTTGAAGATCACAAAGGCCATGTAGGTCGGAGAATCTTTTATCAACATCATGAACATCAATAATATAACTTGCAAACTAATTCTCAAGAGCACCCATACTAAATTCATCAAAGTCATCAGGATATAACTCAGTCATTCTCATTATTTTTCTAATGTCATTGCCTGAAAATGAGTTAATTGGATTCAAAAAAATAATTCCATGAAGCAAATAAGTCGTCACTACATCAAAACATTCATTAAGTTCTTGAATTTGCCAATCAATAATTTTGCAAAATACTTCAACTCGATAATAATGTGAGGTATGATCTTAAAGAACTAACATATGGCTCATCAAAGTGAGGTATCAAAATATCATATTTGATACAAAATGCAGATATCTTAGCAATAAGAGATTCCAATTTCTCTTCTCTTAACTTTTGCAACCTTCTCTTTGCTACTTCAACAATAGCATGGCATTTTCAATGTCTTGCTCTTTTTTTCTAAGTATTTATTGAGCTCATTTTTTGTTGCTAAAATATCTCTCATCAAATACAACATGAATGCAACCTCAAATGTTTGACAAGCCTTGAGATATCCCACTGCCTTGACTCTTTCATCTGTAGAATGTGCATCAAGAACAAGCGATTCCAGAACATCAAGAATAGAGCCAAATACCAGAATAAAATGATTAAAAGATTTAAAGTGAGATCTCCAACAAGTATCACATGCTCTTGAAAGACCACGTTCTTGATTCAAACTCCTACCGGTTGTAAGCTCACCCATATCTAATGTGTCACGACCCAAAATTCACTAGTCGTGATGGCACCTAACCCAACCCGCTAGGTAAGCCAACTATATTTATCCAATTTCAATTATATTAACAAGACAATTAAATGAAAGTAATTTACGAAATTTTATACATTTCCCAAAGACTGATAATACAAATCATGAGCTTCTATGAATAGAGTTTACAAAGCAGAAATGAAATAAATATATAGTCTGTTTTAAAAGTACAGAAATAGAGTTTTATAATCTAAGGCTACCCCGTGCAAAGGAAGCAACTATAATAGGGACGCAGGTACATCTTCAAGTCCCCCGACCGTCGAACACAGCAACAACAACAACTGACGTCTGCATGCAATGTGAAGAAGTGTAGTATCAGTACAACCGACTCCATGTACTTAGTAAGTAACAGACCTAACCTTAGGTTGAAAGTAGTGACGAGCTAACACATGGACGAGTCCAATACCAATGTTCCACAACAGTTTATAACAACATAAATGCAAGTATAAAAGAGATATCTCAAAAGTAAAAATACTCAGCTCGTTCACAGTTCCAAAAAATGGTCATGCTTTTCAAATATCTCAGTGAAAAAAAATCACAAATCTCTTACCGAAGATGCCAAAAGTACGAGTAAGTTTGAAAAACTATAATTTTCCAAATATTCTTTCCGCAATAAATAAAATGTTTCATTTTCTTTCCAAATAACAAGTATAAAATACCTCTCTATACCCACATATCAATGTGTATAATAAGTCATGAATGACATGATACTATATAGCATGAGGAAAAATGCATCTCTATGCCTGTATGTCATGTGAGCATGTAAAGGCCATGTATCTCAAAGATGAATCATGTACTCAACTCTCAGAGTACTCAATATCAGTGCCTCTCATCCTCTCTCACTAAGATCAATACTCAGCATACTAAATCACAACGCTGTATAATAACTGCTGCGGCGTGCAGCCTGATCCACACATATATATATAGTCGACCACACTCACTGGGGTTGTACAGACTCCAGAGGGGCTCCTTCAGCCCAAGCGCTATATTGCTGCGGTGTGCAGTCCGACCCAATATTGCTGCGGCGTGCAGCCCGATCCAATACTGTTGTGGCGTGCAACCCGATCCAAATACTGCTGCAGCGTGCAGCCCGATCCAAATACTGTCACTCATAATCAGGCTCTTAGCCTCACTCAGTCATCAATCTCTCCAGTCTCACTCATGGGCTCAAAATATCATGAAACTAGCCTGACAACAATGATATAATGTATCAATAAATAACAACTGAGACTGAGATATGATATGAATGCATGCATATGACTGAGTATGAAATATCAATGAAAATCAGTAAGATGACAGCAAGAAACGACCACTATGGGTACAAACAATATCGGCATAAAGCCTAAACATGATATTTAGCATGATTGATAACTCAGTTACTTTATCACATGGTGAAAACACAAATATCAACAAAATAGAGGCCACTATACAGTGCCATAGGAACAGCAGAGTCCCAATTCACAGGGTGCACGCCCACACGCCCGTCACCTAGCATGTGTGTCACCTCAATACCAATCACATAACACATAATTGGGGGTTTCATACCCTCAGCGCTAAGTTTAGAAGAGTTACTTATCTCGAACGAGCCAATACCAATGCTGAGCAAGCCAAGCGATGCTCCAAAGATGCCATCCCATACGTTCCAACCTCCGAACGGCTCGAGACTGATCAACAACAATTCAAATACATCAAATAATGCTAAAGGAATCAATCCCGATTGTAAAGATCAAGTCTTGAATCAAGGCCCGAAATCGACCCAAAATCCCAACCTAGGCCCGCACCTCGAAACTCGACAAAACTCACAAAATTAGACAATCCATTCAATTATGAGTCCAACCATACTAGTTTCACTCAAATCCGACTCAAATTCGATATTCAAAACTTGAAAATTCATATTATGAAACTTTAGTCCAAAACCCCCAATTTCCTCTTTAAAATTCATCAACCAATTGCCAAAAATGAAGATAGGTTCATGAAATGAAATCAAAACTGAATAGAGAACACTTACCCCAATCCTTGTAATGAAATTTGCTTCAAAAATCACCTAAATCCGAATCCCACATCTTAAAATATGAAGAAAGAACAAAACCCTCGATTTTTATAGCTTCTGCCCAGCGCTTTCTGCATTTGCGGAAAAATGTCGCATCATCTGCGACCACCACATCTGCGGTAAAACTTCGCTTCTGCAAAAATAACCTGGCCCAGAAATCCCTGCACTTGCGGATGTCAAATCCTGCTTCTGTGAAGCCTTACGCACCTGTGATTCCAAGTCCTGCATCTGCGCGCACGCAGGTGCGCTACAAAAATCCGCTTCTATGGTCTTCCTCACCCAGCCTCTTCTTGCTTCTGCGACTCCACGAGCGATTCTGCGACCATTGCGCCTGTACAAACCAGTCGCAAGTGCGGTCATACCAGAATCAGAAACCTTCAGCAATGCAACATGAAATGAAAATGATCCGGACCTTGTCTGAAACTCACCCGAGCCACACCGGACTCCGTCCAAACATACCGACAAGCCCCATAACATAACACGGACCTACTCGAGGCCTCAAAACACACATAACAACATCGAAACGATGAATCACACCTCAATTCGAAATCATTGAACTTTGAAACTTCAACTTCCACAGCCGATGCCGAAACCTATCAAATCACGTCCGATTGGCCTCAAATTTTTCACACAAGTCACATTTGACCTTACAGACCTGCTCCAACTTCCGGAATCAGAATCTGACCCTGATATCAAAAAGTCCATTCTCGGTCAAACTTTCCAAAATTCCAACTTTCACCATTTCAAGCCAAACTTTACTATGGACCTCCAAATCACAATCCGGACGCGCTCCTAAGTCCAAAATCACCCAACGGAGCTAATGGAACCATCAGAAATTCAATCTGAGTCAATTACTCAAAAGTCAAAACTTGGTCAAACATTTCAAATTTAAAGCTTCTAGCTGAGAATCATTCCTCCAAATCACTTCTGAATAACCTGAAAACCAAAATCGACAACTCACATAAGTCATAATACATCATACGGAGCTACTCATGCCCTCAAACAACCGAGCGAAATGCAAATGCTCAAAATGACCAGTCGGGTCGTTACATCCTCCCCCACTTAAACATACGTTCGTCCTCGAACGTGCCCAGAGTTGTTCCAAAAGCCATCAAATTTTCGTGTAACCTTACCATGCACATACCCGTGGGTGATCTCACGTCACCCTATCCCACATAGATTTGATAACACAACATAACTGAAATTTCTTCATCCAACCTAGCCTATAAGCCTTAGAATCCAATTTCTACATCTGATATTTCTATAAGATCAGAATCTCGCATCAACATACTGTATAAGTCTAAACAAGCTGTATCAAGCCATTTTCATAACCCAAGTTGAAATCACATGATATACCACATAACTCAAACACTCATAGCGATAATTTCTAATCATAATAGCTGCTGAAACAACCAAATGCCAGTAATACACCTCTTATCGAACAAAGCCTCGTTCTAACACCTTCATATACTTCCAATGATGAAAGAAACACGCAGAAACTCATAACCATTCATCGGATCAATAAGTTGTGGAACTCCCTCTCCTTCGATAGGAACTATAGCAAATTTCTAAGCCGATCAGCATCATTCTCCTTCCAAATATACTGCAACTAGATCCGATAGCACCCATTCTAGGTACAATGACCTCCTCCCACCTAACACAATCACTCTAGTGACATGACACATCAATACAACTTAAAGCCACAACCTGTGCAACCCGTGCACCAAATAGCAACATTCCAAATGTACTCAACCCTGAAAATGCCTCAAACGAGAGGGCTATTTTGCCATCTTAAAAAGTACCATCATAACACCATGCTAAGAGCTAACACACACCGTAGAACCAAAACACACGAATCCAACACAAAGGATCATATCTCAACATAACTTTGTTGCAATGCGAGACTCCATCCAAACACTGGTCCATATTATATACCTTGATCCACCTTGCTCAAAATCAATAACCACGCAAAATTCGACATCAAGTACCCAAAGTGCATTACCATAACCACGGAGAATCAGACGCTACAATGCCACACAAAACCTGAAAGAACACAATCAATACGCCCTCAATCATGCAATACCCAATTACTCATCTCACTCAAGTTCCGCTATAAGACCATAATAGAACTGCATCATGTGTGCCTAAAACCAACGAATCACAACCCCTCGTAGCATAGAAGAGTAACTCATAAATCATTTCAGAACACGAATAATCTTAGCAATAACGGAATAGCATGTTCCTCAATAATAGCATTATGGAGCCCACCAATCCAAATCGGTGAAGATTACATATCATAATTGGGACTACTCTGGTCATCCACAAATAGATAAATGACCCTCCGAAGATCAACAATGACTTACCCATAACACATACCATCTCCCTGACTATCTTTGGCCGCATTTTCACAGTCCACAACCACGAAACGATCTACTCATGAGAACTCCCAGTCTCCAAATCTATAGAGCACACGAATAACCATATTTGACCCCAACTCCACCGCCCGAATATCTGACACATCTTTCATACACGATCATCCCATGAGTAATACTTCAAAAATTCTTCTACGCCACAAAGAAAATTTTGAACATCAGCAGTCGATCAACCAGGATAGTGACACCGCACCAATGAAGTATCCATAAATCAAAACACAGTGCCCTTTCTGAAATTTACACCCTCATCAAGCCATATCTTATAGTAATATCGTATATCTAATCATCTAAGATCGTCCATGATGCCTAAGAATTCAGGACCTTCCTTTCAAAACTGAATTGTGACCTTGCACCTAAAAATATCAATACTACACAACACACCGCACCCATTATGACATCATATGAAAGATACAAAAATCTCAAAACCAACTCCGAGTCGCAAGCAACTACATACTCGATTAGATAAGAACTTTCCGTTTGATTTTATCCTGGAGAAATCATAGTACGCAACATGCCCCACACACCAGCAGGAAATATACATCTCAAATCGTGGTAGGAACCATCAAGAACTCTCCGAAATCCATTTGCACTTAACCAAACTGTCAGGACTGAATTCTTCTAACTCAACCAAGCTACGCAGGCCGTCAAAACCCCAAGAACATTGCCACGAAGCACCTATATAAACTCAGCACAATACAAGTACCCAAAGAATAGATCATATCTTTTATTGTACTGATCCAACCTACTACTAAGTTGTCCCCAATTTCTTCGAGTTCCTTTTGAATTGCTTTCAAATTGATACTTCTTCTTGCTAGAACACTACTAACCTTAACCAAAACTTGCCCCACGAGCTTTAGCATAGAACTACACCGTCATAAGGCTCATAAATCGTTGTATCCCCTCTTAAGCACCCCCTAAAAGTACCATAACCGAGAAATCCATTTTGAAGAGACCTTCTATGAATTTAAGCTATTCTTTCACTTTCCTGATACTAAAATGTAGAATCCACAACAATATTGAAATACTGCAAGTCTCGACACCATCAAATGAAAATCTCAGTTTCTAGCCATATACAATTAAACCGAACCAACGAACCGAACGACCTGTGCCCTATTAGCACACCAACACCCAAGGGAGTAGCCCATACTCCTAAGCAACTGAGCAATTCCTACTTCATGTACACTACATCCTTCACGAATAACTACTCAATTATTTTTATGATTCTCATAAACCCATAGAGTGTAATACAACCCGTATACAAAAATTCCCATACTCGAGTCATCCTCAATCTCAACCCCCGCAGTCATAACTGATTCACCAATATACTTCAAACCAAAACCAATACAACACATAATCGTGCAATCAACTCGTCGATAGCAGAATCCCCCACTTGACTCAAATCCGTGGATCAAAACATGCAATAACTCACAATACCCATACTCTATTACTGCCATAATACCGTAGTGAGATTCAACTAAATCCTTCCTGAGCTCCTGCAACGCAAACCATCTAGTACTTCAAATTATTTGCAAATCTCGCATTCACCCTTGTAGCAGTCAAGCCAACTCTCGTAAGCGGCCCGAACTCAAATTGCAACACATATGATTCAATGGTAAAGGAGAACTCTCTACAAAACAACATAGGGGATCACACAACCTCAGGACACCCCGCAGGAGATAACCCCACCTCCTTAGTCTCAAACTGATATCTCTCTATACTCCTCCATAGTCATAATTATTACGCAATCACTTAATCTCCCTTGGTTTGAACACATAACCCGACATGAAGATCTACTTCACTCCATAACTAAACTACATGAGAGGTCCTTCAACACACCCATAACTCGAGGCTATACGCCAAATCCAGACAGAAGTCAAACACCCAATGGTCCTTGCTACATCTTAAGTAAACTCTTCTTGTCACATTCGAACAATCTGAACACATCTCGCAATCAAATCATACTCACCACATAGTCATCCAATCACAAATCCCACCAATAAGGACACCAACTGACATATAAGTCCCAAAAGCACGTGCTCACGCATTCGAAATCTCCGTACTCAAGCCACAGACAAAAACCCCTCAAGTCCTCTAGACTGGCCCATCGTCAACATGCCAAAATCACATCTCGTACCTCAACCATGGAATCACAAGCCGTCGATACACAGCTGATACCGAGCGCTCATGTGCGCACACGAATGTGTGGAAGGAATTTAAAGAGTTACACTTCAAGATGAATCAATGACGCATAATAAGGAAAGAAAGATGGGAAGTATATCCTAAAAATCCTGTAGCCTCTCGAAGATAGGTATGGACGTCATCATACTGATCTGCAAGACTCCACTGGACACTTGCTCATGACTTGTTGAACTTATAAACTTAGAGCTCTGATACCAATCTATCACGACCCAAAATCCACTAGTCGTGATGGCACCTAACCTAACCTGCTAGGTAAGCCAACTAATAATTATCCAAGTTCAATTATGTTATTTATCTATGTCAATACCACACAAGAGGGGGGTGTGATTTGTGTGGTGACCAATTTTTGCATGCAGTAGTTATAGAAGGACCAGGTTCTTCTATGTGTTCCAACTCCTACAGTTTGCGGAATAATAATTGCAGAAAATAAAGGAACACAACAATTTTACGTGGAAAACACCTGGCTCAAAAGGTGAAAAAACCACGACCTACTTCCCAGTAGGATTTTCCCAAACTCTTCACTAAATCAATGAGCCAAACAACATTTACAAAATAAAATCTTTTGCAAACCTAAGGACTAACTCTAATCCCCTTGTGGAAAACTAGCCTCTAGCTATTTGCGACAACCTTCAAGTTAACTCTAACTTGAATACTCAGTACCTATTACAATTGCTTCTAGATAAAGCTGAAAGGTACAATTTGTAATCACCTACTACAAATGAACTAGACTAAAAGACAATAGATGAAACTGGTTTTTCTAGCTGGTTCAAGTAGCTTCAGAATCGTACAGGAACTTCTCACATGAACTGCTTACAAAATTGCTTTGGTAATTTTGTTCTCAATTCTTGTTTTGCTTCTATGTTTGTGCGCACTTGTTTAATAAGAACACTTGACAATATATAGGATCAGTAGAAAATGAGATATACTAGAATTCGGATGCAACTCTTCCTTGGAGGAAGAGTTCTAGTTGATCTCAACTCCCTAGATCCTCTTCTATCTTGATTATGTCCTTACTGAATAAGGAGTCCATCTCCCTATCAATTTGCAACCTTTTCGATCAGGAGATATATCTTCAGACCACTAATTTTGTTTATCTACTGTTTGTGTTCACCTCACGTGCCATTAACTCTTCGTGTCTATGTCTCCAGTGATAGAACTGGTTCAACTCTGAGTTCATTTGTCAATCTTCAAAATCATTCAGCTTCTTGATCCAACAAATTCCCCCTTTTTGATGATGACAAACTCTGTGCTTAGGCCTGTAATCACTTTAATCCAACATTGACACTTTTTATAGTATTAAACATTTATCATATAGGACCAGGTTCATTAGGTTATAAATATCACAATTTTCAATATAGTACATCTTCCCCCTTTTGGCATCATCGAAAAGTTGCGAAGTGTTAGAATTACCAGATTTATAATAATTACTCATGGCCACTGAGGCAACTGCAAGTGCAAACATGGATTAATCATCAATAGTAAACCAAGGATGTAAACTATCAAGGAAAGTGAGACAAAATGGGTAAGAGAAAAAACAACACAATTCATTGATAAGAGAATTGTTCAGGCACTAAACACAAAAAGAAATAAAAGCAGTTACAGTCATGAGCAAAAGATAGCAAAAAAAATCCCGAACTGGGCCATAGAAGGGTGAGGGACGACACTGGACACCTAAGGCTGGGAATGGGTGGAGGTTGGGTTCTTTGATTGGAGAAGAGAGGGAATTTGTTGAAGAATCCCTGCATTCTTCTCCTTTTCATTTGCCAGTTCAGATCTGAGAGCATTCCGCTCAGCCTCAACCTCTGTAAGGCGGGTCTTCAGGTGAAGGATTCCAACATCCTTAACCCCACCTTCATGCACAAGCGCCCTGACATTGATTCACAGGCGTTTTCCTTGATGAAACAGGTTCATCGTCAGGAACATTCACAACATAGTCTCATGTCAGAAGCGTGTTCTTCCCAAAATGGTCCTTGACAATGGCCATTTTTGCTTTCTTCACGGGCAATTTGAAGTGAGCCAGCACAGTCGTTAGGATGAACCCATATGGGATAGCATGAGCCTTGGAGCCATTTACCACCCTGTTCAGCAACTAAATAATGAAAGAGGGCCAGTTGATTTGCCTTCCACTGTCCAGGCACTCCATGAGAGTTAAATCCATATAGTTTTCTATGTGCCTCCTCTCTTGGCTGGCAGTATGCATTTATTGACAAAGTCAAAAACCACTTTGTGTTGAGGTGTCATCTCGCTTTTGAACACAACCCTTGGTTCCACTTCTTCAACATTATCACTGAACCTCCTAGTGATTTGCAGTGCAGAAGGAAGGCCATCCAAGCTGGGCCACCTCTGCCTTGTATAATCATCATATCCCTCAGCGGGAATCCTAAGAATATCACCCAGCTCCTTGGCATCAAAGGAGATCTTAACCCATTTACCTGACTGGAGACCCTGCCATCCTTGACTTCCGAATTTTCCATGAACTCGAAAATCTCACTTCTGGCCAGCCTGCCTTCTAGTTGAAGGAACATGTCCTTCTAACCCTGTACGTCCAGAGTGTCCACAAGGTAAATCATGCCGGATTCTTCAAGATCATTCAGCAACCTTCCCTTCAGTATCGTGCGCTTCTCAAATTTTGTCAATTTGTCTGTCTCTCCACCAGAATCCTCTACTTCTTCACCACTCCACTCATCATCATCAACCTGAGCCTTCTTTGATTTCTTTGTGGACCTAGTCCTTCTAGCAATAGTCGAGGGTGTAGCAGAAACAGATGCTAACTTCTTGGAAGAAGTCTTGGCCTTCTTTGGTTTGGGTGTATCAATCTCAACCTCTGCCATTTGTTCCTCTTGATGGACCAAGTCCATCTCCTCAACATCAATAGCCTCTGGGGGCTCAAACACTTTTGCCTTCCCCTTTTCAGCTTTCTTTCTCCTACTCTCCCTCAAAGCTTTCTGGAACTCCTCTTCACTCTGCCTAATTGCACTCCTTGTAATGTGACCTCTAGGAATGGAAGCATCAGCAGAGGGAGTGGCTTTTCTCTTCTTGCTTTCCACTGGAGGAGCAACTTTCTTGGTCTTGGGTGTCTTCTTCTTTTTGGTTTATAACTCTCCTCTAATTTTCTCATAAGATCAGCCAAAGTTTCCTCAATGGATGAACCAGGTTCATCGGTTGCATGTTGAAGATTTTCCAGCCCCTCTGCAGCCTCTCTAGAATTACTTCCCCCTAAATCCTTGGCACCTTCTTCAACAACCACTGGGACAGTCCCACAAATTGCCAATGGAGTGCCTCCTTCCCCTGTTCTCCTCACAGTACTTCTTTCTCCCTCACTCTCAAATTTATTTTTACCGCCTCTTCTTCTCCTATAATGAATCTCCACGTCCACTATAGATCCAATTAAAACAAACCTATTTTCAGAACTGACTGTCTCAGACCCAATTTTAGATGTTACCTGTTTAGAATCAGAAGAACCAGTTGCTTCCCCCTCAGTGGAGGACTTGAAAGAGTCATTGGAATTCTCAGATTCTTGGGCCTGGATAGCTTGAAGCTTTGTGTTCAATTTCCTAGCTAGAGAGCCAGAGGCCACAGTCTTTCTAGCGAGCATTTTCACACGCCTTCTCCTTGGTTCTGAATTGGGGCTTGGTTGTACAACGGGAGTGATTGGAGGAGACAGAACATGGTTGTTTTTAGGGGTGGTGGGATGTGATTGAGATGGAGTGGAATAATTTTATTGAGATGGGGTGGAACCAGTATCTTCAAGCGTGATACTGTAGTCAGGTGTGGTTGATGAGGATGGAGTAGGAGGTGGAGAGTTAGCCATGGTGATGATTTTTGTTAAAGAAAATCAGGATCAAGGTTTTTGAGTAGAAGATTGAAAGGGTTTCGACGGTTAAGGCTTTAGAAAAAAGAGGGTGAAGGATTAGAAAAGTGATGATGGGTTTTTAAAGGCTTGGTTAATAAATACACAACGAGTGTAATTTTGGTCAAGTGGGAGTCTAATCGGTTCAGGAGTGTCAGGTGATAAGTGACGGTTATGACTCCCCTATAATCTAGGCCATTTTAATTTGATTGGACTCTTTGGAACAGGTTCGAATTTGGGATAGGTACTAGAATTTGTAAAAGCTTATTATAGATAGAGTCCTCCTCATGAGTAACTATTGATATTTCAATATGTGTATAGTGATGAGCACATACCTTGTCTGTCAGATGAACCAGCAACGATGAACTAGGTTCATCTTGTTAGAATCTCTTTATTAAGCCTCAATTTACAAAAATAGAAAAATATCATTAGTAACCAAGGAGTCAGATTAACACATGGCAAGAGAGTATTCCTTTTAAGGCATGAGACTGAGCAACGATTATTCTGATTATTTACACCTTTCAGAATTCCTAGCCAAATTTTTTTTCCCTTTTTGTTTTGAATTGGTTCAATTAGGTGATCTTAATCATCCCTAATTCTAACATGTTTCTCTCAAAATTCTCTCTACTTAGTGCCTTAGTAAAGATGTCAGTAATTTGTTTGTCAGTAGCACAAAATTCAATAGAGATCATTCCCTTCTCATAGTTGTCTCTTAGGAAATGGTGTCTAACATCTATGTGCTTTTTTCTTTTATGATGGACGGGGTTCTTTGTCATACTAATAGCACTAGTGTTATCATAGAAGATAGGAATGCATCCAAGCGTTATGCCAAAATCCATCTGTTGTTGCTTAATCCATAGTAACTGAGCACAATATGAGGCTGCATCCACGTACTCAGCCTCAGCAGTAGATAGAGCTACTGGATTCTGTTTCTTAGTGGCCCAAGACACAAGACATGAGCCCAAAAAGTGTGCCATACCTGAGGTGCTCTTTCTATCTACCAAAAAGCCTGCATAGTCAGCATCAGCATATCCCACAAGATCAAAATTACTACCTTTAGGATACCAAAGACAGAGGTCTGTGGTTCCTTTAAGGTATCTCAAGATTCTCTTAACTGCAGTTAAGGGTGATTCCTTTGGATTATCCTGAAATCTTGCACAAAACCCTATGCTGAAGACAATGTCAGGTCTACTGGCAATAAGATACAACAATGAACCAATCATTCCTCTATACAACTTTTGATCGACAGATGAACCAGGTTCATCTTCATCTAGTTTTGTGGCTGTTGCAATAAGAGTGTCAGTTTCCTTTGAGTCTTCCATTTTAAATCTTTTAAGCAATTCTTTCACATATTTTTGCTGATGGATCATAGTTCCATTTGAATTTTGATTCATTTGTAAGCCTAAAAAGAAGTTAAGCTCACCCATCATGCTCATTTCAAATTCACTCCCTATTAGTTTAGCAAATTCTTTACTTAGCTTTTCAGAAGTTTCCCCAAAGATTATGTCATCTACATATATCTGCACTACCAAGAGATCTTTACCTTTTTCCTTCTAGAATAAGGTTCCATCAATTTTACCTCTCTTGTAGTCATGTTCCAGCAGAAATTTTGAAAGCCTTTCATACCATGTCCTTGGAGCTTGCTTGAGTCCATACAGTGCTTTGTCAAGATTGTACACATGATCCGAATTTTCCTTATTTTCAAACCTCGGAGGCTGCTTTAAAAACACTTCTTCCTTAAGATAGCCATTCAGGAAGGCACTCTTGACATCCATCTGGTGAAGGGTGAATTCCATGTAGGTAGCAAAGGCTATGAGGAGCCTAATTGCTTCCAACCTTGCCACAGGAGCAAAGGTTTTATCATAGTCTATTCCTTCCTCCTGACTGTATCCTTGAACCGCCAATCTTTCCTTGTTTCTTGTAACTGTTCCATCTTCATCAAGTTTGTTTCTGAATACCCACTTTGTACTAATCACTGATCTATCAAAGGGTCTAGGTACCAGATTCCAAACTTGACTCCTTTCAAATTGGTTGAGTTCTTCTTGCATTGCATTTACCCAATCTGCATTTTGCAAAGCTTCAACAATATTTTTAGGTTCAATCAAGGATAGAAAAGCATCAAACGCACACAAAGTTTTCAAAGAGGATCTGGTTCTGATTCCAGATGTTTGATCAGTTATAATGTTCTCAATGGGGTGTGAGCTTTGATATCTGTGTGGTTTTACAACCAACTGGGTATTACTTGAAGATCCTACAATGTCTTGTTGATGAGGAACATGATCAGGGACAGGTTCCAATGAGGTTTGGAAATTAGTTTGTTGCTCAGTTTCTCCCTGGCATGTTGCCTGGGATGGATGAACCTGTTCCATCACCCGTTCCTTCCTCCAGTGTTGCTCTAGTTTGGTCTGAGTTTCTGACCAACCCAATTTCTTCATCTACTTGTTCCTGTCTCTTAAAGAGAATGTTAGTTTCATAAAAAACAACATGCACGCTCTCTTCAACACACATAGTTCTTTTGTTATACACTTTATAAGCCTTACTATGTGAAGAATATCCCAAGAATACTCCCTCATCACTTCTAGGATCAAACTTACCTAGGGAGTCTTTGCCATTGTTGTGCACAAAGCACTTACAACCAAAAGCCCTAAGATGGGATATATTGGGATTTCTCCCTTTAAATAACTCATAGGGAGTCTTCTCTATAAGTGGTCTAGTCATGCACCTATTTATGATGTAGCATGCAGTGTTTATTGCTTCTGCCTAGAAGCTATGATGTAGTTTACTAGAAAGAAGCATGGTTCTAGCCATATCTTCAAGGGTTCTGTTCTTTCTTTCAACAACTCCATTTTGTGGTGGAGTTCTAGGGGCAGAAAAGTTATGATCTATGCCATGTTCATCACAAAATTCAGCAAACTTTGCATTTTCAAATTCAGGGTCATGATCAGACCTTATTGATGCAAGTTGATTTCCTAATTGTTTATGTGTTTTTCTAACAAAAGAAGTAAACACGTCAAATTCTTCATATTTAGATGTTAGAAACAATGTCCAGGTAAATCTAGAATAGTCATCAAAAAGCACCATTACATATCTCTTACCACCTCTGCTTAATGTTCTCATAGGACCGCATAGATCCATATGAACTAGTTCCAACGTCCTGGTGGTACTTATTACTTTCTTGTTTTTGAAAGAGGACCTTAACTGCTTCCCCCTTGCACAAGCCTCACAAAATTTGTCTTCATTGAACTTAATGTTAGGGATACCTATCACTAGATCCTTGGAGACTAGTTTGTTGAGTTGATTTAGACTTGCATGTCCAAGTCTTTTGTGCCAAAGGAGGGGATCACTGTCCAACACACTCAAACAAGTTAATTCATTTTTTGATAGTGTGGATAGGTCTATGATATAGATATTATTCACTTTTTTTCACTACAAAACAATCTTGTTAATGATAAGATTAACTACAAAATATTTTGTAGAAGTGAATGCAACCAGGTTGCCTCTGTCACCTAGTTGTGACACACTGATTAGGCTATATTTCAAGACCTCTATCAAGTAAATGTTCTCAACGAAACGTGTGTCATCCTTACCTACCTTACCAACCCCAATAATTTCACCTTTCTTCCCATTTCCAAAGGAGACATTTCCTCCTTTGAGGTTTTCAAGTGAAAGGAACTGTTCCTTGTTCCCTGTCATGTGCTTTGAGCAACCACTATCCAAGTACCATATTTTCCTTCTCCCTTTCACTTGAACCTACAAAAGAAAATCATGGGTTAGTCTTAAGAACCCAAACTAGTTTGGGTCCTTTTCTATGAAGAAAAATGATGAATTAAGCTTGTTCTGGACCAATTTGGCAGCCAATTTTTCGTTTGAACAAAACTTTTATTCCTTTGACTGGCCTGCTCTTTTGCATTGCATTCAATTTTGTAGTGAACAGTATTACCACAGTGGGTGCATATTTTGTTCTCAGGAAGTGTGAGGTACTTACTTTTGGGATCCCATTTAGGCAGTTGAATCCCAAAGCCAAGTCCTCTTCTGTTGCTACTGTGGTTTTCTTGAAGCCATATCAAGGCATCAGAAGATTTATTCCATTTCCATGTTCGATCCAGTTCATGTTTGACCTTTCCAAGTTCCTCTTTTAGCACTCTTATCTTTTCATCTTTATTATACAACTCATCCTTTAGTCTGTCTACATTTTCTTCTAACATGAGTTGACAGTTGTTAGCTGTCTTCTTGCTAGTTCCTAGTTTCAGTTTTAAATTTTCAGATTTTAACTCTAGGACCTTAGTTTCAAGTGGATGAACCTGGTTCTTCAAGGTAGTATTTTCATTTACAGATTCACTTAATCTGAGCTCCAAGTTCTTACACTTCGCTTTTAACATTACATACTCCTTAGACAACTGTTCTTTTTCTTTATTTATTTCTTCAGAATCATCAATGAAGTCAAGTAATAATTCATAGAGTTTTTCTTTGGATAAGAACTTAATCTTGTTTTTGAGATGAGATATACTTACCTCTGATTCTTTATCAGATTCACCAATTTCCATGAGTACTTGCTCATCTCCATCTTCATCATCTGATTCTTCATATGAACTTTCTCCCCAAGAAGCAACCATAGCTTTTGTTGATGTTGTGTTTTTCTTGGGATGAACCAGTTCCTTCTTCCGGTTCATTCGTTCAGATCTTTCCCCTTTCCATTCAACTTCCCATTGAGGACAGTTCTTGATGTGATGATCAGTTTTTCCACATTTGTAGCATCCCTCGTTGGTAGGTTTTTCTTGTGCCTTCGCCTTGTTGTAGTTTCCACCTCTTGAGATGCCCTTTTTCCTAATGAGATAGTTTCCGAATTCCTTGGTGATCATATCCATTTCATCTTCATCCAGATATGTTCCCTCAGTGATTCTCAGTGCTAGACTTCTTTCCTTCTTGGGAGCATCCATCTTCATTGTCTACCTTCTAAGTTCATAGGCAGTGAGATTTCCAATTAGCTCATCCAATCTGAGGGTTGCCATGTTCTTGGATTCCTGAATAGTTGTGATCTTACTCTCCCAAGAGATTGGCAGAACCGTTGTCAAAATCTTTTCAACCTTGTCTTCTTCAAGGATAGTCCTTCGAAGAGATTTTAGTTCATTTGTCAGAGTAGTGAACCTAGTGTACATCTCTTGGATGGTCTCTCATTCCTTCATAGAGAATTTCTCATATTGAGAATATAGTAATGTACCTGTGGATCTTTTCACTTGTGCCGTTCCTTCATGAGCCACTTGCAAAGTGTCCCAAATTTCCTTGGCAGTGGTGCAACTTTGAATTCTACTGTACTCATCTGGACCAATTCCACACACAAGCCACTTCTTGGCCTTGGCATTCTTTTCCCATTTTCTTAAGTCTTCAGCAGTGCAGTGAGCTCTTGTCTTTGGCACATCTACTTCTTCAGCGGTCTTCTTCATGGTGGCCAAAGGACCGTCAGTGACTATGTCCCATAGTTCATAGTCTTCTCCATTTAAGTGATCCTTCATCCTGTTCTTCCACCAGGAGTAGTATTGGCCATTGAAGAGTGATGGCCTAGCAGTTTATTGTCCTTTCCAGTTCTCAGGTGGTGCACTCATCTTGATCTTTTCCTAAGGTGTTAGCCTCTTCAAGGATAACCCACTCTAATACCAATTATTATTTATCTATGTCAATACCACACAAGAGGAGGGGANTTTGCGGAATAATAATTGCAGAAAATAAAGGAACACAACAATTTTACGTGGAAAACACCTGGCTCAAAAGGTGAAAAAACCACGACCTACTTCCCAGTAGGATTTTCCCAAACTCTTCACTAAATCAATGAGCCAAACAACATTTACAAAATAAACTCTTTTGTAAACCTAAGGACTAACTCTAATCCCCTTGTGGCAAACTAGCCTCTAGCTATTTGCGACAACCTTCAAGTTAACTCTAACTTGAATACTCAGTACCTATTATAATTGCTTCTAGATAAAGCTGAAAGGTACAATTTGTAATCACCTACTACAAATAAACTAGACTAAAAGACAACAGATGGAACTGGTTCTTCTAGCTGGTTCAAGTAGCTTCAGAATCGCACAGGAAATTCTCACACGAACTGCTTACAAAATTGCTTTGGTAATTTTGTTCTTAATTCTTGTTTTGCTTCTATGTTTGTGCGCACCTGTTCAATAAGAACACTTGACAATATATAGGATTAGTAGAAAAGGAGATATACTAGAATTCGGATGCAACTCTTCCAATTCGGATGCAACTCTTCCGTGGTGGAAGAGTTCTAGTTGATCTCAACTCCCTAGATCCTCTTCTATCTTGATTCTGACCTTACTGAATAAGGAGTCCATCTCTCTATCAATTTGCAACCTTTTCGATCAGAAGATATATCTTCAGATCACTGATTGTGTTTATCTACTATTTGTGATCACCTCACGTGCCGTTAACTCTTCATGTCTATGTCTCCAGTGATGGACCTGGTTCAACTCTGAGTTCATTTGTTAATACTCAAAACCATTCAGCTTCTTGATCCAACAAATTATATTAACAAGACAATTAAATGAAAGTAATTTACGGAATTTTATATATTTCCCAAGGACAGTAGCACAAATCATGATCTTCTACGAATAGAGTTCACAAAGCGAAAATGAAATAAATACATAGTCTGTTTGAAAAGTACAAAAATAGAGTTTTATCTAAGGCTACCCCGAGCAAAGGAGGCACCTACAACAGGGATGCAAGTACATCTTCAAGTCCCGCAACCATCGAACAAAGCAACAACAACAACTGACATCTGCACGCAATGTGCAGAAGTGTAGTATCAGTACAATCGACCCCATATACTTAGTAAGTAGCAGACCTAACCTTAGGTTGAAAGTAGTGACGAGCTAACACATGGTCGGGTCCAATACCAATGTTCCACAACAGTTCATAACAACATAAATGCAAGTAAAAAAGAGATATCATAAAAGTAAAAATACTCCAACTCGTTCACAGTTCCAGAAATAGTGATGCTTTTCAAATATCTCAGTGAAAGAAAATCCTAGATCTCTTACCGAAGATGACAAAAGTACGAGTAAGTTTGAAAACTGTAATTTTCCAAATGTCCTTTCCACAATAAATAAAATGTTTCATTTTATTTCCAAATAAAAAGTATAAAATACCTCTCTATACCCACATATCAATGTGTATAATAAGTCATGAATGACGTGATACTATATAACATGAGGAAAAATGCATCTCTATGCCTGTATGTCATGTGAGCATGTAAAGGCCATGTATCTCAGAGATGAATCATGTACTCACACTCTCAGACTACTCAATCTCGCTGCCTCTCATCCTTTCTCACTAGCTCAATACTTAGCATACTAAATCACTCAGCGCTGTATAATAACTGTTGCGGCGTGAAACCCGATCCACACATATATATATAGTCGACCGCGCTCACTGGGGGTGCACATACTCCGTAGGGGCTCCTTCAGCCCAAGCGCTATATTTCTACGGCGTGCAACCCGACCCAATACTGGTGCGGCGTGCAGCCCGATCCAATACTGCTGCGGCATGCAGCCCGATCCAAATGTTGCTGCGGCGTGCAGCCCAATCCAAATACTGTCACTTATAATTAGGCTCTTAGCCTCATTCAATCATCAATCTCTCCAGTCTCATTCATGGGCTCACAATATCATGAAACTAGCCCGACAACAATGATATGATGTATCAATGAACAACAGCTGAGACTGAGATATGATATGAATGCATGCATATGATTGAGTATGAAATATCAATAGAAATAAGTGAGATGACCGCAAGAAACGACCACTATGGGTACAAATAATATCAGCATAAAGCCTAACCATGATATTTAGCATGATTGATGGCTCAGTTACTTTATCACATGGTGAAAACAATATCAACAAAATAGGGGCCACTATACATTTCCATGGGAACAACATAGTCCCAATTCATAGGGTGCACACCCACACTCCGATCACCTAGCATTTGCGTCACCTCAATACCAATCACATAACACGTAATGCGGGGTTTCATACCCTCAACGCTAAGTTTAGAGAGTTACTTACCTCGAACGAGCTAATACCAATGCCCAGCAAGCCAAGAGATGCTCCAAAGATGCCATCCCTCATGTTCCGACCTCCGAACGGCTCGAAACTGATCAACAACAATTCAAAACATTAAACAATGCTAAAGGAACGAATCCCGATCTAAAAGATCAAGTCTTGAATCAAGGCCCGAAATTGACCCAAAAGCCCAACCCAAGCCCGCACCTCGGAACCCGACAAAACTCACAAAATTCGACAACCCATTCAATTATGATTCCAACCATACTAGTTTCACTTAAATTCGACTCCAATTTGATGTTCAAAACTCAAAAATTCATATTATGAAACTTTAGGCCAAAACCCCCAATTTCCTCTTTAAAATTCATCAACCAATTGCCAAAAATGAAGATAGATTCATGAAATGAAGTCAAAACTGAGTAGAGAACACTTACACCAATCCTTGTGATGAAATTTTCTTCAAAAATTGCCTAAATCTAAGTCCCACATCTCAAAATATGAAGAAAGAACAAAACCCTTGATTTTTATAGCTTCTGCCTAGCACTTTTTGCATTTGCGGACAAATTGTCGCATCTGCGACCAGCGCATCCGCGCTTCGCTTCTGCGAAAATAACCTTGCCCAGAAATCTTCGCACCTGCGGATGTCAAATCCCGCTTTTGTGAAGCCTTACGCACCTGCGATTCCAAGTCCCGCATTTGCGCGCACGCAAGTGCGCTACAAAAATCTGCTTCTGCGATCTTCTTCACCCAGCCTCTTCTCGCTTCTACGACTCTATGAGCACTTCTGCGACCATCCAGCCGCAGGTACGGTCATACCAGAACTAGAAACTTTAAGTAATGCAACATGAAATGAAAATTATCTAGAACTCGTCCGAAACTCAACCGAGCCCCACTGGACCTCGTCCAAACAAACCGACAAGTCCCATAACATAAACAGACCTACTAAAGGCCTCAAAACACACATAACAACATTGAAACGATGAATCACATCTCAATTTAAAATCATTGAACTTTGAAACTTCAACTTCCACAACTGATGCCGAAACCTAACAAATCACGTCTGATTGGCCTCAAATTTTCAACACAAGTCACATTTGACCTTACGGACCTGCTCCAACTTCTAGAATCAGAATCTGAACCCGATATCAAAAAGTCCACTCTCGGTCAAACTTTCCAAAATTTCAACTTTCGCCATTTCAAGAAAAACTTTACTACGGACCTCCAAATCACAATTTGGACGTGCTCCTAAGTCCAGAATCACCTAACGGAGCTAACCGAACCATCAGAAATCCAATCTGAGGTCGATTACTCAAAAGTCAAAACTTGGTCAATCCTTTGAAATTTAAAGTTTCTAGCCGAGAATCATTCCTCCAAATCAATTCTGAATAACCTGAAAACCAAAATCGACGATTCACATAAGTCATAATACATCATACGGAGCTATTTGTGCTCTCAAATAACCGAGCGAAGTGCAAATGCTCTGAACGACCAGTCGGGTCATTACATAATGCCTCGTGATTTTTTATTTTTTTTTGAGATTCTCGAAATTCATCCATGTGCTTACAAGAAGATCCCAACATATTCAAAATATTTTTAACCAATACTACAAGTTCTCCCACTTGAAGACATTTCTTAGAAATCACAACAAGGGTAAGTTGAAGTTGATGAGAAAAACAATGAATAGGATAAGACGATCTGCTTCCTCGCTTAATCAATATTTTAAGACCATTAATCTCACCTTTCCTATAGCTTGCCCCATCACAACATTGTCCACGCACATATGATTGACTGAAGGAGTGTTGAGCAAGTAAATTAACAAATTCACTCTTCAGAGATGAAGCACTGGTATTTTGAACATGAACAACATCAATAAGCCGTTTCATCAAAAATCCCATTCTATCAACATACCGTAAGAAAATATCAATTTTCTCCTAGCGTGATGTATCAAAAGATTAATCAACTAGCAAGTCAAAGTAATCACCATTTAGTTCCTCAATGATAGCTTTAGTTGTTTCTATATTACATGCAGTAACAATGTCTTTATGAATCATTGGATAAGTCATTTGATCATTTTGAGGAGCATGTTCCAGTACAAAATCACGAATGTTATCACACACTTTGGCATATTATGAGAGAGTTTGAAGAAAATTACCCCTACTAAGTGATGACTTAGATTTATCATGACCTCAAAATATTAATCCTTAGTTATAAGAAGTCTTACTACATTAACTGAAGTAGTTAAGCGGACCCAATACTCATGCTTAAGTTGATTAGATTGCCTCTCAAATTAAGATTGAATAGACGTTGTTGCCCCAAATCTTGACATTTCTTTTTGTACTGATTGTGAATGCTACTCGACTTACCAATATGTTTATCAAAACTTTTCTTTTAATGCCTAATCTTAAACTCTATACTTGAAAATACATCACCTCTACCTTGATAAAAATTATTATCTTTAAATAGATAACAATACCAACAATAGGTTGCATCTTTACTTACACTGTACTTCAACCAATCATGATATTCATCATCGAAGCTTTAAGGATTAAATTGACGCATTGATGAAGTCGAGGTTGACAAGGACCTAATCGGAGATATTCTCTTCTAATAACATCACAATGATTTGGATGGAAGTGCAAGATTTAAGTTCTTTCCGGTGGGTCAAACTTTAAAGAATTCAAATCAAATTCATCAGAATATGGTACTTCTAAATGGTTGATATTCTCTTCCTGGATATGCTGAGTATGACAAGACAAATTGATTTTGGTGCTTTGATAAAATACTTCTTCAGTGAATTTTGAGACTGAATTAAGTAGGAATGTAGTCAGAAAAATTATTATATGAATGTTGTATCGAACTAAGCATAAAGAAGAGCTAGCTTCCACATAAATTAATAAAAGTATAAATTCAAAAAAAGATTCAACTAGAAGTAAATATTGTTCCAATGCTCAATTTTCTTTAGCTTAGTATCATCTTAATTTTCTTTAATCTAATGTCACCTCAATTACTTTAGTATGTAGGCACATGACACTAATTTAGTTTTCATAAACACTGCAAATTAGAGCTAATATTGTCAAGAGAGCTTTGAGGTACCCTATGAAGTTAATAGCCAAAAACGCCAGTGTCAATAGAAGTGTTGTGATTGAGAAGGTAAACAAGGTTGAAATAAGTTGATTGTTTATGTCACATTGTAGGAGAGTATCAATGATTTGTTGACTGGTTTTATGATCTTTCTTCAGGTGTCTAATAATACTATTGGCTTTCTCAACGTAAGTGCTCAACCTAATATTCATTTAATCATCAAGGACTTCAAGAACTCAACAAAACAGAGGCATTATCTTCAAGTTCATCAATTAGTGATCCCAAGAATGAGATACACAACTTCAGTAAACAACCCCATTTGGTGCAATGACAGGGAATTTGACGGTGCCAAAACTTTAAGAGTCATTCTTAATAACATCACGAATGCAATACGAACAACAAATATCTATAAAGAAGCTTTTAGCCTCCATGATCGAGTCAAAAGTATCTCAGTTCTATAAAAAAAATCAGCAATTATTTTTCATAAGTTTATCAAAGCAAATACACTAGAAAACTCAATAATTTATAGTACTAATGTCTACAGAATCAAGAAACGAAAAACAAGAGTCATTAAACTAAATTAAGAATCAACCTTCGTTAATAAAACAATAATAAAATTCTGAAAAAAGTTAGAAAGAGAAAAGAACTTACTTGGAAAGCCATGCCAGAAGAAACGCAGGTGACCGGCAAGGCAACAGAGGGAAGAATAGCAGCGAGGCAAACAAATGAGATCAGTGGCGTGAGGTAATGGAGAGAAAAAGAGAGAGATAGAGAGAGAGAGAGAGGCAGATAAATTCAGGCAATGAAGAGAGAGAGAGAGAGAAAGAGATAGGGATAGAGAGTTAGGGATTTTATAACCCAAATCCCAATCAATCACATTTTTGGGAGAAACAGATATTAAAATAGAAATGACGTAGTTTTATTTTTGTTTAAAAAAATGATCCTGAAGTGAAAATAATAAGATTCCACTTGACGGTAATTGAACCTGTGACCTTCTATCTACAAAATTTGAACCCCGTTGACCGCTAAGCAAAGCTTTTAGCTTGTGTCAAGAGGGTTCAACCTATATATATATATA